>JAHBCN010026079.1:0-10835 GCA_019359885.1 Listronotus oregonensis | reverse complement strand
AAAAAATATTGTATGATTTGGTGTTAAAATCTTTTTGGGCATTTATGTATTGCAGAACTCGCACCGCTATTTGAAATTTTCAAATTGTGCCTTAAAATTGTACTTTCGACACTTATACCATAAATAACTATTATGCACGATTTTTTATTTAAAATAGAATTTTCTTATGGAAAATTGGTTTCGGTAATTTTTTTTCAAACTTTGCATACTGATAGTTCTAAGAACGCTAATCAAAAGTCTTCACGGGCACAAAACCCAAGTCCTTCAAAATCAACCCCAAAAGTCACTGGGATTTTTTCTATAAAAAATTGATTTCGGCCAATTGTTTTTTAACTTTGTACATTGATAGTTCTCAACACGCTAGTCAAAAGAGTCTTTGGGCACAAAACCCTCCAACCCCTCCAAAATTACCCTTAAATGGGTTTCGGCCAATTGTTTTTTTAAGTAGCATAGAGATAGTTAATTTATAATTATAAGAAAAATCCCAGGGACCTTTGAGGGTGATTTTAAGAAGGTTGGGGAGGTTTTCGGGTTTTGTGCCCGTGGAGACTTTTGATAAGCGTGTTGAGAACTATCAGTATGCAAAGTTTAAAAGAAATTGACCGAAACCCATTTTCCATAAGAAAATTGCAGGTTCCTTTGTCAGTGTTATTAGCAGTTCGCTATTATTTAAATTGCCTAGTGCTACAAAGTCTTTGTTTAAATACCTATTTGCACGATTTTATAAAAGACATATTTATTGTTTTTGCGGTACAATACCAAGAATCCAAAATAATCCGTCTAAAAAATCGCAAATGTAAAATGAAAGGGACTTCAGCCCAGGCAATATTAATATCACTTTTTACAACTAGTTTACATTAAATAAGCCGTATATCACGATTTAATAGTCCATAAAGACCTTTAATGAGTATTCATGCCTTCGTCGAAAATTAATCGCTGGACCTGAGCAAATTTTTCTTTGTGAAATAAAAAGACTTGTTGGCATACGAGGCATGGACAATATTTCAGCAAACGTTGCTTTAGTAAAATCTCTCTCTCTCTCTCAAAAAAAAAAAAACTATTAAGATACATTGTTCAGAATTGAAATTTATGTCATAATTAAAAGTTATAGTTCGTAAATTAAAATGAATTAATAAAAATATGGTTGTTTACAAATTTTCTCTTAGATTTTATTAAGAAATGTTGTTCAGAATATCATAATTTAAAAGCCGTTAATTTTTTTATCCTCATATCTTTCAAAATAACGACCTATAAATTTAAATTAAAAAATGATTCAAAATTTAAATAAATTTGAATTCTAAACAATATATCTTAATAAAATCTTGCTCTAACCTCCACATTAACGATGCTCGATAGCAATTTTTCCCAATGACGTGTGTAATGTTAAATACGAATTGAGAGGTGAACCATCGATTTAGCCCATGCCCAAAAACCCAAAATGCTGTTTTTAATTATAAAATATATTATTTACACTTTGTTTATATTGATATTATTTTAAAAACTATATATACCAATATATGAAAAGTACTATCCCTATAGAAACCTCGATCCATTGTAAGTGAACCCCCATGTTTTGGCGCTTTATTTGATTTTAAAATTTCCAAACCAAAAGTTTATTAAATAGGATAGCTCAAAATTTCTTATGACCTAAATTTTTTTTCGTGGTGTCAACTAACAACAAATAGTCGCAAAGTCGTCAATTTTTTTAAATAGGATTACTAGTTTTCGTCTATATTTTTTCATAGTTTGAAAATTTTTCTAAAAGGCTCAATAAAAATTGAGGCAGTTGAACAATTAGTTTCAAGATATTTCGTCTCAAAAATTTCGAAAAAAAAGTTAGTGGCAACTTGTATATAAATATAAAATGAGTTACTCGTCAATCTGTCTAGGTAAATTTTTGTTTTGACATACTCTTGTTGATAGTTGTCAGAAATTATACGATTAGTTATTATTATTAGTCAATATCAATCAAAATGGATTATTCAGATGAAGAAAAACGCGATATTGTCTTATGCTACGTTAGAAAAATCAACGAGAGGCTTAAGTACCTTGAAATAAATGCTTTCAAAAAATTGACGAGATTGCAGATTGTCCCTGTATTTTCACCTGTGTATACCATGTGAAAAAAATTTTTTTGAAATTCTTGTGACGGAAGATCTTAAACTAATTGTTCAACTGCCTCAATTTTTATTGAGCCTATTAGAGAAATTTTCAAACTATGAAAAAATAGATGAAAACTAGTCATCCTACTTAAAAAAATTGACGACTTTGCGATTACTCGTTAGTAGGTGACACCACGAAAAATTTTTAGGTCATAAAAAACTTTGAGCTATCCCATTTATTGAATTTTTGGTTTGAAAATTACAAAATCAAAAAAAAAACCTGGAGGTCCACTTATTGTGCATTATATCTCCTTTTACCAAGATATATTGATTGAACCCTATACAATAAGTAAAACCCATTAATTTTAAAGCCTGCGAAGATATTCGGCAAAGAACCGGTCCAAAGATTTTGGAACACAGAGCAAGCATTCCAAAAAGTATAAGAGTTGGCATTTGTAATTTTGTTGCTGAACCAAAGTACATTTAAATGCCTTAATTTCTTTTTTACAGCACCATTTTAGGTTATTTAAGATAATTTAAGCAGTTTTTCATTTATCGAAGAACCAGTTAGAGAGATTACAAAAAAAAGTTTTTGTAAAGATTATACTTTAAAAGGTATTTATATTACTGTAAATCCAATTGTTAAAATATTCCAGATATTTACATCAAAGTTATTAATTCCCAGAATAACTAACTTTTTAAATTTAAACAAAAATAATTTGAATACTTTTATTCTATAGCGAAGAAACCTTAAGATTTTTTTATTTCTTTATGTTTTGATGTGCCTAGGTTATGTAATACATTTTTTTATATCCATTGGCCTATTGGTTTGTCGTTCTTTTAAAAGCGTCGAAAGAACGTCAAGTAGAATAGAATAGAATAGAATAGAATAGAATAGAATAGAATAGAATAGAATAGAATAGAATAGAATAGAATAGAATAGAATAGAATAGAATAGAATAGAATAGAATAATGCCAAAATAGTGAAAATTAAGCTAAACAGCTTGCTAGGCTATAATGAATTTATGGCGAGATAATTTTCTAATTTTTAATAGAAAATAATATATTTAATATTATTTTATAAAAAGTATAAATTTTAAAAAACTGGTCGTTCTCTAAAAGTAAAATAGATACTAGTTTTTATTATCTCTCTTTTGACATTATTATATCAAATTCCCCGTCTTGGGGGTCTGTTAAGTAACCCAAACCTGTTATAAAAATAAAATCCTTTTTCTAATAATAACACACGAAACAAAGTGTATTGCCCTCCAAGTAGTCGAAATGTGTGTTGTTTCAAAATCAAAATCTAAAACTAAAAAAAATGTTTTTTCGTGTGAACACAACCTAATTGAAAACTCGGCCACCCACTGTCGTCATTAACACTGAAAGTATTGTACTTTCGGGTTTTTCTTGCGGTTTTATGTTACCGACACACCATTTATTCCGAACTTGTAAGTTAGAACAAGGGAGTGTTAGAAATTTGGTGGTTTCTTAATGTATTTTGATTTATTATACAGGGTAATTTATTAAACCAAACATAGGAAAACACGGGTTAAACAAAGTGCTTTGTTAAAAAGTCAAAAATCCAATAGTTTGTGATTTTGACCAATGTTTTAAAGTCACTTTATTACACCTTTTCTGTTTTTTTAAAGGAAAACTCTACTAAAAAAAATATTTTTTAGTAGAGTCCCTGCAGGGTTTCACCTCTGAAATCTTTACCGATTTTAATGAAAATTGGTAAGTGGTTAGAAGGTGCCTTAGGTAATAAAAGTGACATAGTGCCGACTTTCGCTTTTACCGTTGGGGTGGATGCCACTCCTTCTCGGGGGTCAGAATTATTTTATTAAAAATAAAGATACAGGGACTAATTTTAAGCAATTTTTGTTTTGTAAAGTTTTTTTGATAAGTCAATATGTTTCGAGTTATTAACGATTAAAAATGTTGTTTTTTTTATAAAAAAAGCATGTTTTGAAACAGTTTTTTACAAATAAGTACGATTTTTCAAATACAGAATTTCTCAAATTGCTCTAAAAGTTCTCTTATTTCCGTAATAAGTCTAAAACCATTAGATATACGTAAAAAATAATATAGAACAAAAATTTAGATTTTTTTTACATTTTGTGGATAAAAAACAACCGAGATATCATGGTTAGAAATTTAAATTTTATAGTGGGATCATCTGACCCGAGTCTTTTAACGCTTTAACTTTTTAAAACAAAGGTTTTTAAAAGGAGAGATGTCAATGATTTTATATCCCTTGAAATTACCTTAAAAATGGTTTGTGGATGGACCCGATAATATAAAAATTACCGGAGTTATCTTAAAAAAACAAATCGAATTTCTTTTTTTTTTTAATTTTAGGAGCATACATTTTGTATCTGTAATATCATATTTACCGAGTAAATGCTCACAAAAAATACATATGTGTATGTGTATGTGTATATATAGAGGGTGGGCATATAGGCGAGGTAAGTGGCTGTATCTCAGGACCTGTACATCTGACAACAAAGAATTTTTTAATAATTATAAAAGTGACCATGAGAAAATTCTGAAAATTATTTTCAAGTTCCATATTTCACCGCTAGAGGGCGTAATTAAAAATTAAATAAGAAAAACGTATTTTTTCCGAAAACCCATATATTAGGCTATATTTTTGATAATACTGTTAGAAAGCCTAGAAAATTCTCTATTATTTTGGATTAAGGATTATTGGCGTACGACCGATAGTAGGGGTGAGAAGTCTTAAAGTGTAATCATTAAAATCGGTGTAAATTTTGAACCACTTATTCGATTTCAGCAAATTAAAATTTGTTTGCAAGATAAATAAGGCTGTTTTAAATATCCGTTCTCCTTATCGCTCTACAGTTTCCAATAAAAGGGCTAGAGGGCGCAATTCGTAATAATTCCAGTTCTTTTCATTTTACTGCAAAAATTTAAACCGAACGATATATTTATGACATCATATTTAAAAAGTTGATAAAATTTGCGAAAATATTGTGAAAACCCGACAATGATATCTTTGCTCGTTTTAAACTTATAGCGAATTAAAGTTTTTTTACGCGTCAAAACTTATGTACATACATACGTACATTAATATAGTTGATTTTTCAAGCTGTTAATAAGATACATCCTGTTGTCATAATTAATAAATTAATACTTACAATTAAACTAATAGATCACAGCATCAAAGGATGATTAAGTGATTTTCTTAGGATAATTATTTATTAACGAATTTTCTTTATATTTAAATGATTGTCCTGAAAAGGACCGATTTTAAACCCAAACATATTAGGTTCTAATGCCTCGATAGATGTTTAAACTGCTTTCCATCACATTCCAAACAAGCTTCCAATCTTCTTTGGGGGATAAACTGCTGTTTGATTTCAGCAGCTGATAATTGATTAATGGCATCACGGATTCTGTTTTCCATATCATGTCTAGTTGTGGGTGGAGTTTGGTACACAATATCTTTTAAAAGACCCCATAAGTAAAAGTCGAGGCATGTTAAATCGGGTGACCTGGCCGGCCAAGAAAATAGACTCCCCTTCCGATCCAGCGCCCTTGAAAAAAATTATTAATATGATCCCGCACGAAACGGGAAAAATGTGCTGGACACCCGTCCAATTGGAAATACATGGTCCGTCTCACTTCCAATGTCAAATTTTCCATTAAAATGGGCAAAGCATTTATTAAAAAATCCAAAAAATATTCCGGTTAATGTCCATCAAAAAAAAGGACCAATAATTTTCGTTCCGATAATGCCACACTACACTTTACACTCCAGCGGCCTTGGTGTGGACTTCTCGCATCCAGTGGGGATTTTCAGCAGGAAAATGCATATTCTGCCGTTAACTCTACCATCGCTACGAAAAGAGCTTCATCGGTCCACAGAATCTGTGACAAAAATGCCTGTTTTCGCGAATATTGCCATCCATTGACAAAAAAATTCTGCGCTCAAAATCATGTTCTTTAAGGCTTGGTGTAGGATTATATGGTAGGTATGTGCCTTAAAATAAAAAAATGCCTATTATATATTAAAAAGTAACTTATATTAAAAATGTGTATTTAAAAGGTGCGCTAATGCAATTATTACTTGTGGTCTTAGTATATTTCATTACATATTCACGTTATCCAAATCATAAAATAATGTTTTCTTCCGTTCCAATCGACGCCTTATAAATCTACGAGGCCACTAAAACTAATGTATCTCCTGTCTTACCAAGTAGTGGATACCTTCTGCTATAATGGCGACTAAATCCGAGCGATTGTTGAGCGATCTGACCATGCATACGTCTTTTAGCTTTGCTGATTTTGAAAGCACTCGAAGAAAACCGCAATCATATCACAGCTTCATCATTTGTAAGAGGCATTTTCAAAAAAATCGCGCAAAAATATTTAGATACCAAATTGACAAGAATTAAAGCATCTAATTAATACTTACGTTTCAAAAATATTATTTGAAAATTTCTTTTGTTTTTGCCGCCTACTATACGTTAATTAGACATTCTAGGGCCGAACGCTAGATGGCGGTACATAAGTTTTGACTCTGCGCGTAAAAAAAAATTTTTAATTCGCTATAAGTTTAAAACGAAAGATATCATCGTCGGGTTTTTCACAATATTTTTGAAATTTTTCTACTTTTAAATATGATGTCAAAAATATACCGTTCGATTTAAATTTCTGCAGTAAAATGAAAAAAACTGGAATATTACAATTGCGCCTTAGCTCTTTTATTGAAACTGTAGAGCGATAAAGAAGGATATTTAAAGAGCCTTATTTATCTGCAAACAAATTTTAATTTGCTGAAATCGAATAAGTGGTTTAAAATTTACACCGATTTTAATGATTACACTTTTAAAAGCTTCCCCCACCTTTACTATCTGTCGTACGCCAATGAGCCTTTTCCAAAATAATAGAGAATTTTTTAACTTTCTAACAGTATTACTAAAAATATAGGCTTATATATGGGTTTTCGGAAAAAAATCGTTTTCCTTATTTAATTTTTAGTTACGCCCTCTAGCGGTGAAATACGGAACTTGAAAATAATTTAGAATTTTCTCATGGCCACTTTTATAATAATAAAAAAAAAATCCATTGTTGTCAGATGTACGGCTCCTGAGATACAGCCACTTACCTCGCTGTACATACATTTTAAGGGTCAAAATTTTACCATAAATAAATAATTTTTTTCATAATCAGATAATAGGATTTTTAGTCATAAATTCATTATTATAATGATTAAAGCCGATTGATTCTAGGGTAAAGGGTGGTTTTTGGGGGTTGAAATTTACATAATTAAATAAATACATATATTATATGCAATTAAAACGATTTTAATTTATAAATAATTTATATAAGCTTTAACAGCTATATTTTTCTCATTGATCTCAATATAAGGTTTAAGTCGCTGATCTATCATATTTGATATTTTCCAAACAGCCCTAGTTTTATAATAATCTGCAACTGACATTTTGAAGGCCCTTCTCAGGTCTTAAGAATCTGAAGGGTAGTCGTGTGACAGTGTAGTAAACACCCTTGCAATTAAAATCGAATAGGGGAGACGGAATGGGGGAACGTTTCTTAAGAAATTTTCGATAGAAATGGCCGGCTCGGTCTAGTTAATGTACCGTAATAGAAAATCATCAGAGTAATGGTTTTAGTCGTTTTAAGTGAAAGAAGATAGATAATTAATTAGGCTTTAGGCTTGTGATGGGCATAAAATAGAAAAGAAGTTGAGCTTTAAATAGGAAAATTGACTTTTGAAGTTAGCGTAAATAATAACACGTGTACTCTAGCTGCACGATAGCGCGCCAAACCTGGCGCACGCGGTGTCTAATTGATACTAAAGATTTCTGCGTATTTTCTCCCCTATCATAACTTGGTTATCGTTTTACATAAAGTATGAGATACGGTATGCAAATTCACAAAAATATACAAATTACTTGTAAAAAAATTGAAAAAGATATGTCAAGTGGTTTCTGATATACCCGATTTTGAATATTACCCATTTTACTACTGGGTAACTCATCAAAGTTATGAGTCATTTCTCGAGGGATTATACAGGGTGTTTCAAAAAACATGGACCATCGCTCGTGGGGTAATTCTTTACTAAAAAATAATAAAAAAAAGTCCTATGCACATGGGTCCGGAAACGCATGGTTTTCGAAATACAGGGAGTTAAAGTTTCAATTTTTTTTCAATTTTTTTCAAATGACTTAAATACCACTCAACCAATTTTAATGAAACTTAGAACTTGAAAGTGTATTAATAAAGTGCATACTTTTAAGTAAAAATCTGCTTACAGCTGCGGCAGTGGCGTGCGTTCGGGTAACTGTAAAATGTATTTAGAAAAAGAATATGTGCGCCACTGACTTTTGCCAATTTTGATGCACCAGTTATGAAGCTTATTACATAAACCACAAAAGTTACCTCTTGGTATTTTTTCGTTTAGGGTTTCCCTTAGCAGATATGGTTAATTTTATAAAAATGTGCAAAGTACCCATTTGTCGGCGTAATGCAAAAAATAATCGTATAATGCCATGAAACTGTAGTTTTTGACAGTTCTCTAAATTCAATAATTTTGAAGTGCTTTGTAGAAGTCAAAAGTGTTTTCGTGTTATTCTTTAAATTTAGCAGTTTTTTTGATTTTAGTTATTTGTTAATCGTGTTTGTTTGTTTGTTTCGTTATTTTTTGATTCGTGTTTAGATATTAAGCTGCTCATTAATATTATTTCCTCCTATCAAGATGGTTTTCATCAACTACACTTCAGCCGAATTGACTGATATGTTGTTAATTTATGGACAAACAAATCAAAATGCTAGACAAGCTGTGCGAGTTTATCAGGAAACTTATCCCCAAAGAAGAATTCCTAGTAAAAATATTTTCCACGTATTGTAAGTCATTTAAGAGAAACTGGTTCTTTAAAACCTTTAAAAGCTGATTCTGGACGCAGAAGATACCGCCGAACTATACGAGTCGAAGAGGCAGTATTAAATAGAGTTGAACGTGATCCTAGTACAAATACGAGAATTGTTCCAAGAACTGGGAATTATTTCGGCATCATCAGTTCACAGAACTCTGAAGGAGCAAAGTTTATATCCCTATCATTTTACACGTGTCCAGGAACTTCTACCTAGAGACTTTCAACCAAGGGTAATGTTTTGTCAATGGTTCTTAAACAAACTGAGACACGACCATCATTTTCTTAACGTGTACTATTCACTGATGAGGCGTCATTTACGCAAAAGGTATAGTAAATTTTCACAATTTACATACATGGGCCAATGAAAACCCTCACTCTCTACGAGTAGCAAATTCGCAGTATCAATTTTCCATCAATATTTGGGCTGGTGTTATTGGAAATCACATAATTGGTCCTGTTGTTCTACCGAATCGTCTTGAACAGGAATTATATTTAAATTTTTTACAAAATGATTTGCCGGAGTTACTACCACTTTTTGTGAGAAATGGTACAATGTGGTTCCAGCATGACGGTGCGCCCGCACATTTTGCAGCAGTTGTAAGAACATATTTAGCTGACACATACGGTCACCGATGGGATTGGTCGTGGAGGTCCGGTGCCATGGCCACCTCGATCTCCGGACCTGAATCCACTAGATTTTTATTTGTGGGGTCATTTAAAAGAAATAGTTAATAAAACACCATTAAATACACCAGAAGAATTATTGGAAAGAATAGAAAATGCATTTGTCATCATTAGAGAAGATCACAATATTTGCAGAAAAGTAAGAAGATCTTTGCGAGGAAGGTTAAATGCTTGTAACAACGCTAATGGTGGTCACTTTCAACATTTTCTTTAGCTTTAAGTCAATTGTGTATTGTACAAAAACAAGAGTTTTGAATAAAATAATGAAAAGTAATCGTGTTTCTACGATTACTTTTTTCATTACGCCGACGAATGGGTACTTTGCACATTTTTATAAAATTAACCATATCTGCTAAGGGAAACCCTAAACGAAAAAATACCAAGAGGTAACTTTTGTGGTTTATGTAATAAGCTTCATAACTGGTGCATCAAAATTGGCAAAAGTCAGTGGCGCACATATTCTTTCTCTAAATACATTTTTACAGTTACCCCGTACGCACGCCACTGCCGCAGCTGTAAGCAGATTTTTACTTAAAACTATGCACTTTATTAATACACTTTCAAGTTCCAAGTTTCATTAAAATCGGTTAAGTGGTATTTAAGTCATTTGAAAAAAATTGAAAAAAAAAATAAAACTTTAACTCCCTGTATTTCGGAAACCATGCGTTTCCGGACCCATGTGCATAGGACTTTTATTATTTTTAGTAGAGAATTACCCCACGAGCGATGGTCCATGTTTTTTGAAACATCCTGTATACTTGAAATTTGATATAAAGATAGGTTTTAGGACACGGCAAAGAAAGCATTCCAAAAACCGCACATTTTTACTCGGTAAACCCTGAAACAAGGGCGGTAATATTGTATTTTTGGGGTATTTTAAAAGGTTGTAATTTAATTTTACAGGGTTATTCATTTTAAAGTAAACAGAGCTTTATTTTTAAACTTCCTGTACTTTTTTAAAAAACGAATATAGCCATTTCGTGTATTTTTTTCCGTAGAATTCAATAATCTAATTTGAAACAAAAACAGAGTTACAGCACGAGTGACGTATTTTTAAAATACCCCGTATATTTATATCAATAGATAGAAATTTTCACAGAAATTCGGTGATATAGGGGTTGCTGGG
>JAHBCN010026078.1:0-10873 GCA_019359885.1 Listronotus oregonensis | reverse complement strand
CATGGGAGAAATAAAACAATAAACATGACGATTTTAAAACTGGCCGAATAAATTTCACTCAATTGATATTGATAATGTTGTGTGTAAAAATTAAAGGTAGAAACACAATTAAGCAAAACCTGCTAAATAACACGGAAAAATACAAATTACTTTTCTATTTAGGTTTAATTATCATTGTAATTTAAATAGCCCGCCACTCCCCTAACCAATCAAATTCAACATGGATGCCAAGTCTGTTTAGGAACTATCGATATCGACAATCGTATCGATTTTAACGATATGCTAAAATGCGAAATGCTTTTTAGACTTTACACTAAAACACAGCCAGACTACCTAAATAGTTTCAATTGGAATAAAACATAAAAATTTACATCAAAATGGTTTTCACAACAATAATAGGCATGTCCCTTGGGCATTTTCTCAATACCTACAGCAGCACACCAGGCTTTTCTCCTATCGTCTTGTTTTTGAAGAGAAAAGGGTAATTGTTTACAAAACGGTTTTCTGCTATTTTTGGATTAAATGGCAAAATTTTTATATAGTCGTATTCTAGTGTCCTCAGGGATTGCAAATACACAAGCGCAGAAGAGAAATTATGTGTTTTAATATTTTTTATTTCGATTTTAAAATTTAAAATTACCATTGATTTCTTCATATAATGCGAAAACTCCCCCTATGACAAGAAACAGAAAATAATTTTTAAAGTTAACCGTGTAGTGTTGCCAAATCGGGGTCTTTTCCCCCATTTTCACGTCTGAAATATAATTGAGTAAAATAAAAAGCCCTTTGCTAACCAGAACTAACCATGGCCGACCTTTTAGACAAATTCAAAAACTCTTACTAGTCGGTCATGGTTAGTTCTGGTTCAAAGCACTTTGTATTCCCAATTATATTTCAGACAGAATGTCAAAAAATTTGATGGCTCAAATTGATTCAATCTGGCAGCACTGTGAACCCCTAAGATTGTTTTTTCCTAAAATTTAAAAAAATACACAATTTTTTGTTTGTGCGCACGTAAATTCTAATTCCTAATAAATAACAGAAGGTGTGTATACCAAAAATTAACCATTTAATAATAAAATAGCAGAAAACCGTTTTGTAAACAATTACCGAGAAAAGAATATTTTTGAAGGTCCTAAACTCGGCCGGCTTCTGGTTTCGCAAATAATAACAATACACTTTTTTTCATTTTGAATAAAATAACGGAAATTTACTCATAAAAAGGGTTCATATCAAGGAAAGTTTGGCGATAATAATAACTATAGTAATAAATTGG
This sequence comes from Listronotus oregonensis, assembly GCA_019359885.1. Taxonomy (NCBI): domain Eukaryota; kingdom Metazoa; phylum Arthropoda; class Insecta; order Coleoptera; family Curculionidae; genus Listronotus; species Listronotus oregonensis. The sequence continues at coordinate 9,597 of JAHBCN010026078.1, read as the reverse complement.
AATATTTGGAAAGAACACACACTATTAACAAATTAGAAATTATTAATAAATATTAGAGGTTACAGGTTGACATTGGCAATATGACAATTGACAGGAAACGCCAACTTTGTAGATGTTGCGCATATCGATATTTGATCACAGGCGTATCGAATAACAAAAAGCTGACAACAAAGCAGAAATTCCACCAATAGAAAATTTAGGGCCGTGACGTCACGGGCCTACAAAATTCAAACTTAAAATTGATTTTTAAAGCGTTTCCGGCGGCCAAAAAAATCGGGAAAAAATATTTTTGGCCTTTATTTTCATGTGGCTTTGCAATAAGCTAATAAAAAAAAATCATGAAAAACGCCTATTTATCGAGTGACTGTCATTAATATTGCATCATATTGGTTTTTTTATTAGGGATTTAAGAAAAATAAGAATATGGTGGATGGGATCTGCAAGTTCCAAAACTAAAATATTCCTTTGTTTAATCCTAGGGAATATAGGATACATACAAAAATTTTAATATTTTAAAAAAGACTGTAACAAAGGTTGGTTAGAAACAAAAGCTTTGATTTAATATGAACAGTTTTTTGTTCCCAAACATATCAGAATTAATTAGGTTGTATGTAATTTGTTGCATTGAAGAGAAATAAAAAGCAGGTTCGTATCTAGGCATGGCCGCGCCCTTGGCGGGGCTTGAAATTTGCGCTCTTCCCCCACACATCAAGGGATTTGAGGAGTATGGAATACCCCTCAACCAAAATTGGAATTTTACAAAATTAAAGTGCAAAATAGCAGGTTTAAAGTTTTTGATCCGAGAATTTTATTTCTTTAAAATACCAATTATGTGGTGGAATTTAAAAAAACATGATTTACATAAAACAACTGTTTGTATCTGACTGAAAGAAGTGGAATGTAAATTAACTATACATCCTTATTTGCGGATGATTATACTTAGAATAAATTAACTCAACAATAAAATTGTAGTTACAAAACTACTGTGCATTGCAGGTCTTCTAAAACGTAACATTTATACTTTCATAAATTAAATAATATGCAACAAAATATTCGATTAAAAACTTATATTACATTTATTAATTTTGTCAATTAAAAAATAATAATAATATGACTACGGTACTGATAACTAATTAAAAAAATATATTTTTCAGTGACGATTTTGCGCCCTCCAGGTAGCCGCACCTAAGGCGGGCGCCCGTCTCGCCACCGCCTAAATACTACCCTGATAAAAAGTAAAACTAGAAGCAAAAATGGTACTCTTTATAAAATAAATTAGTATTTTTTAAAACTTTGAAGTAATTGTTTACAACTTTGAAAACAGTTAATGAAAACCCAATGGTCACCACACCAAACCAATTTGTGAAAATTCCAAAAAAAAAACACAGAAAAATTGTTATATTTGCTTCCATTTTGCCGACATTTTAATAAGTTCGATAAATATCTGATATCTTACACGATTTTTGCCAGGAATTTAAATAGTTGATGGTAAAACCTTGAATATTATGTTTTATTAAAATATTTAAACGTTATTTATTTAATATATTTAATGGTAAAAAAATGTTCACCTCCTATCATTGACGCAGCCTTGCAAAAATATTACTAAGCTGCTGGTACAATTTTATAAAATAAGAGTGTGGTACTTGCAAACATGGGACCGCTTTGGTTCTGAATCCAGGTATAGGTTTCTGCAAACACAAAAACTCTTAACCCTTATGAACTTCTAAATTGCTTAATAAAGAAAAAAAAACAAAAAAAACTTAACAGTGAAAACACCAATACACGTTTCGCTGGCACCCTTGTGATAAAATTAAAATTATTTCAGTTTTGGTATAAATATTTAAAATGTTCTGAGAGCTTTTTGTCAAAAAGTGAAGTCATAAATGACATATTATATATTTTCAAAAATAAGAAGACTAGTGTGCGGTATTTAATTTTAAGTTTTCCAGCATTAAGCAGAGCTAACCAAGTATTATAACAGGTGAGAGCATATCTTTTTTTATATAATAATAAATTACATCACACCTTAAGGGGGGTGAGAGTTTTGTGAGATCACATGTAAAAATCTAAATTATTAAAACCCAAATCTTAAATGTACATGAAAAATTTAAGACTTCTTTTTTTTATTTTGTTAATATTTTTTTTTATCTTGGGACAGTCCACGAAGGCTGATGCCTAAGACCTAACGTACCGTGGGTGTCTTAAGTGTGGTGAAAGGGAGTTTGTTTACACGGGACTTACACATTTGGAGATTGGGTGGAGAAGGAAAAACTTTTGCGGGCAGCAGGTTCCAGAGTCTTTACACTCTAGGGATGAAGGAACGAAGAAAACGGGAAGTTCGGGGCCTCTATAACTGAACTGTAAAAGAATGCATAAAAGTTGCACTACGTGTTGCTCTGTTGGGAGCTGCCAGAGGAGGAATTATACTGGCCAACTCCTCTAAGTAGAAGCCGTGAAAATACCTATAGAAGAGCGACAGATCCCCTACAGCTCGACGGTGGGCAAGAAGAGGAAGCCTTTCTGTAAGCGTGGGATCATTAATAAGACGATCGGCTCTTCTTTGGATGAAGTCCAGAATGCTAAGTGTTGTAGAGGACGCTATTCCCCAGACATGAGAACAATATTCTAAAGAGGGTTTGATTTGGGATATATACAGAGTGTACAGATTGGAAGAAGAAGAGGAATCCAAGCTTTTTTGAAGCTGCTGAAGCTATGTTTGTAATGTGTTTGTGCCGGTTGAAGGTATTCTCAAAAGTAACGCCAACAAGATCAAACGACTCTTTGTTCTGCAGAACTTGGCCGCTCATATGTAAGGAATGAGTATTGGCAGATTTTTTTCGTAACAGCGAACATGAATGTGTTTTCAAGGCATTAAACTGAACAAGATTTTTGGCGCCCCAATCCAAGATAAGTTTGAGGTCTTGTAAAAGAGATATCTGTTTGACCTGCGCTTTTTTTCAAATCAGAATTACATGTGGCTTAAAAATTGAATACCAAGTGGAGGGTACTATGTCAGCAAAACTATGAATGGGATTGATTGTGGAAGAGAGAAAATCGTTAATGTGTAGAAGAAACAGCGTGGGTGCCAGCACTGAGCTCTGGGGCACCCCAGCATTAATTTGGTAGAAGCTGAAAGAATGACCATCTACAGTAACTGATATAGCAAAGCTTAGGTGGAAGACCGTAAGAAAGAAGTTTGTTAAGAAGCCCATCATGCCAGACCTGATCGAAAGCTTTGGATATGTCAAGAGCAACGATCTGGGATTCACCAAGCAACTCAAAGAGAGACAAAGGAAAGAAGATCAGCTGTGGATCTACTGTGACGAAATCCATAGTGTCTATCATGTAAGATTTTATGCTTTTCCAGATAAATTAGAATATTTAAAATATTTGATTTGATGTTACTTCTATTAAAAATATTCTAAATGAAAATTTTAAAAGATGGTTTTACTGTTTTGATTATTTTTAGATGTAAAATTTAAAAATATGTGACATCACACTAGAGGGGGAGGGGGTCTTGTAAATGTGACGAGTTGTGAAAAGGATGAGGGGGAGGGTCAAAAAATCCTGAAATTCGTGTGACGTAATTTATGGATGTCCCCTAATATAAATGGACTTTTTTTATTTTAGGTTTTTTTGGACAAGTTTTCTTTGTAGAAGTACTACAAATATTCCAGTTTATTTCGTGGTTATTATCATTTGGCATATATATATATATATATATATATATATATATATATATATATATATATATATATATATATATATATATATATATATATATATATATATATATATATATATATATATATATATATATATATATATATATATATATATATATATATATATATATATATATATATATATATATATATATATATATATATATATATATATATATATAGACTTTTAAACTTAGTTTGAAAGAGTATTCAGTATTTCATGAAAATAAGATATATTTCGCAACTATCTTATTATTTTCTTAAACATGTATCTTCATATCAGAAAAGTCTGGAGATCAAGGAGGCCACTGAAAAAAATTCACGCCGGCAGCTTACAAAAAGTCCAACGTCACACGCGCAAGATGAGGCGATTTATGAGGCTATTTAAAAAGTGATTTTGGCAATATTTCCAAAAAGGAAAGTAGATGTGTTTGTAACACTTGGTGGACATAGTTCTGGTTACTCTTGCCCAGCCCTTATGTATTTCCAATTTGGACTCTTCGCTGAACATAACTAAGTTTCATTCCATATTTCATTTAAGCCTTTTCTTACTTCAAAGCAATCGTTATTTACAAGGTTTTGGAGACAGTAATAAAACAAGATAAGGACAGTATAAAAACAGATCAACAGTTTTTCTTTGACGATAAACTGTCCTTATTGTTAATTTCCTTCTTACAGTTGCGTCAACAAATGATTCTGCCGTTTTGTGGGTCAGTCTTTGGCATCTAGTACCATAAGGTCATCGATTTTGATCTTCTTTAATCCACGGTCAACAATATCTTATTTCTTTCTATTTCTATTAGTTTTTTTAATTTTAGGCATTTTTTCGTAACCCGATTATTCGAGTCTTCTTGAACTTATAAAGACGCGTGCGTGTCTGCTAACTTTAGGCCTAATATTGAAATAAATTACAATACCAAAAACAACCGAAAAGACGACAATGAACAAATAGGTAAGTTTTTTTCAAGTTAATTTATAAGTTTTTATACATAAACTAACTATCGTATATAAATAAATCAATGACAAAAAGCTGCTGCTCAAAATATCTACTTAGCCTTAATGTTCGCAAATATGTTGACAAGTTTACTAAATAGTAATTATATTGTGTTACTTCTTTATAGCATTAAGGGCACTACTTTTTAAACCTGTAAGTCGATACCTAATAAAAACACTCAACCAAGAGATGGCGGCACCAAAATAAAAATATTTAGTAATGTAAACCAAATAAAAAAATATATATATATATATATATATATATATATATATATATATATATATATATATATATATATATATATATATATATATATATATATATATATATTGATTATTTGCTTTCTGAACCATTAACATATATTCTTTAATTTGATTTCTTGGGACTTTTGGTTCACATTTATTTTGAAATTAAAGGTTAATTTTAATTTTTCATTTTGTTTATTACTACAAACGTTTCGGCAAAAGCCTTCATCAGTGTTTATAGATCTAAAATTAATATGGCAGGGGTTACTTATAGTTATTACGTTTTTTTTGTGTGTTACATAAAATAATTTTACAAATTTACAATATAAATTATGTTTTTTGGCCCTAGAAGGAAATCCGTCTATTAACAATAAAAAAAAACGTTAAAACACTTATATACACAATTTACAAACATTTTAAAATCTTCAGGACATGCACAATTAAAATATTTATTTATACTGAAACGGCAGTTAGCAGTTCCTTCCGTATCCTGAGACAAGATAAGAATCCAAAACATTTTTTTTTATTCGTAATTAATGTTAAAAACAGTTTTATAAAATATAAAGCATAATATTTGTTGTTTTTATTTAGCTACAATGATTAAACATGAAAATAGGTTATTTTTTAGGAAAAGTTATAATATTATTTAAGTGTGAGGAGAAGTGAGAAAAATAACTTGAACTGAAATTAATTAATAAGGTTGTATAATATTGGCTTAAGTTTTTTATATCTGTTTTATCAATTATACGGCCGAGTGATGATCGCGTTGTTAAATTTAGCAATGGACTTAGCAATTGTTAAAAGTTAACAACGGTTTAGAATGTTTAACAAAACGCCATTGTCAGTGTTATTCAATGATTTTAGTTGGCAACCTGTTAAAATCTGACATTTTGTTAAACATTCTAAACCGTTGTTAACTTTTAACAATTGCTAAGTCCATTGCTAAATTTAACAACGCGATCATCACTCGGCCGATAGAGTTTTAATGTTTTTTTATGAAAAGCATTTCCAGAAATTCTCTTTTTTTCTGATTTGGTTCTGTTTTAAAATTTTTGTGTCTTGATAATTAAAAGAATGCTTTGCCTTATTTTCGTGTTTAGTTAAAGCTGTTTTATTTTTCTTGTCATATTTATGCCCGTTTAATCGGTTTTTGAGATATTGTGTTGTTTGGCCAATGTAGACACTAGGTAAGTCGTTACATGGAATTCGGAAATCGTATGAGTTTTTTGGTGTTTAGGGGTTTTAGTTTTTAGTGTGCTAAAGAACTTTTTTTAAGGAATATTGTGGCTTTTATGACACACGGCAATATCATGTTTTTTAGGTTGTTTGTAAACTCTCCGAGAGTCCCTGAACATATGGTAGGGATAGATATTTGATTGAGTTTTTATCTATTGTATTTTGGTTAGGGTTATTTGATTTTTGTGCTCTGTTATTAAAGATGATATTTATTAATTTTCTTGGGTAGCTATTTTTGATGAGAATATCTTTAGCTTTGTTAATAGCCTTAGTTTGGTATTCCAAGCTGCTCAGATTTATAGCTCTGTCGGCAAGGCCGACAATCACAGATTTTTTTGCGATATTGGATGTTGTAAAAAGTAATTAATATATCGTCCAGACCAGGTTTTTTTTGTATACCATTCTGTTTTAATATTATTGTTTTTGTTGTGTAACGTCATATCTAGAAAGTTTATTTTGCTGTCGTTTTCTAACTCTAGGGTAAATTTAAGTTTTTCGTAAAAGGTGTTAAAACAGTTAAGAATATAGTCACATTTATGCGTGGGAACTGCTGTGAGGCAATCATCCACATATCTAAAAAAGAAAGTTAACTGAAAATCCAGTTTCGCAATTACTTTTTCTTCGAGGTCCTCCAATACCATCTGAGCTATGACATTAGATATAGAGGAGCCCATTGCACATCCTTCTACTTGTTTTTAAAAGTTATTTTTATACATAAAATATTATATTTTAAAGTTAATTCAATAACTTTTAAAAATTCATCCATTGGTATGTCTGTGTAATTTTCAATTTCCTTCCACTTTCTCCTAACTATCCCAAGAGCAAGCTCAACTGGTATGTTTGTATACAGTGAAACCACATTGAGAGATATAAGAATGTGGTCATTTGGCATATGAATATTGTTTTTTTTTGCAATCCCAAGAGTCTTTAATGTAGGTGTTACTTTTATTTATGATGTTTTTTAATATGTTTTTAAGAAATTTGGATAGATTATTTAGTGGGGATTGTATACAAGATACAATAGGGCGCATTGGAATACCTTCCTTGTGTAATTTTGGTAACCCGTAGATTTTTGGAGCTTGGGCGTTGTGAATTTTTAAATTGTTTGGATTGTTTGGTGATATGTAGTTTTTGTTTTCCCAGTTTTTTATAAGATCGTTGTTTTTGTTCCGCAAAATATTAGGTGGGTCGCTGTTTATTTTTTTAAAAGTGCCAGGATCATTCACCAGTAGTTCCATTTTTTTATCATATTCGTCTGATTCCATATGACGGTTTTATTTGATTTATCCGGCCTTAGTATTTTTAAAGTCGGATGTTTTTTAAATTTCAGTTCTTTGTCAATTTTGTTATGTTTTGTTTTATACCGTTTAGAATTTAATTTGTTTTTATAAGTTGTAAGAATATTGCAACAGTTTGCTCTGATATTGCCTTTTTTGTAATTACTAAGGTTTTCAATTGAAACTTCAACAATGAAACAATTTCAGGGATGGGACATATAAAAAAACATCATAAATAAAAGTAACACCTACATTAAAGACTCTTGGGATTGCAAAGAAAAAATAAACAATATTCATATATGACCACATTCTTATATCTCTCGATGTGGTTTCACTGTAGACAAACATACCAGTTGAGCTTGCTCTTGAGATAGTTAGGAGAAAGTGGAAGGAAATTGAAAATTACACAGACATACCAATGGATGAATTTTTTAAAGCTATTGAATTAACTTTAAAATATAATATTTTATGTACAAAAATAACTTTTAAAAACAAGTAGAAGGATGTGCAATGGGCTCCTCTATATCTAGTGTCATAGCTCAGATGGTATTGGAGGACCTCGAAGAAAAAGTAATTGCGAAACTGGATTTTCAGTTAACTTTCTTTTTTAGATATGTGGATGATTGCCTCACAGCAGTTCCCACGCATAAATGTGACTATATTCTTAACTGTTTTAACACCTTTTACGAAAAACTTAAATTCACCATAGAGTTAGAAAACGACAGTAAAATAAACTTTCTAGATATGACGTTACACAACAAAAACAATAATATTAAAACAGAATGGTATACAAAAAAAAACCTGGTCTAGACGATATATTAATTACTTTTCACAACATCCAATATCGCAAAAAAAATCTGTGATTGTCGGCCTTGCCGACAGAGCTATAAAACTGAGCAGCTTGGAATACCAAACTAAGGCTATTAATAAAGCTAAAGAAATTCTCATCAAAAATAGCTACCCAAGAAAATTAATAAATATCATCTTTAATAACAAACTACAAAAATCAAATAACTCTAACCAAAATACAATAGACAAAAAATCAATCAAATATCTATCCCTACCATATGTTCAGGGACTCTCGGAGAGTTTACAAACAACCCTAAAAAAACATGATATTGCCGTGTGTCATAAAAGCCACAATATTCTCCAAAAAAAGTTCTTTAGCACACTAAAAACTAAAACCCCTAAACACAAAAAAACTCATACGATTTACCAAATTCCATGTAACGACTGTCCTAGTGTCTATATTGGCCAAACAACACAATATCTCAAAAATCGATTAAACGGGCATAAATATGACAAGAAAAATAAAACCGCTTTAACTAAACACGAAAATGAGGCAAAGCATTCTTTTAATTATCAAGACACAAAAATTTTAATAACAGAACCAAATCAGAAAAAAAGAGAATTTCTCGAAATGCTTTTCATTAAAAAACATGAAAACTCTATAAATGATAAAACATGTAACGGTTTAATTTTGTCGAAGCTATGTTATGGTGAATGCGCTGGTAAATGCGTAAATTGCCTACAGCATTAAATTATTTTTTTTTAATTTTCGAGCTAATCTATCTTGGATGCGCTGACGAGTGGTTGGTCCGATTTTTATTTTCAACTGCTGCAGCCGGCCTGTGCCATTTTGCATGACGGCTGCTGGTGAAACGACATTGGTTTAATATTTTTACTGCGAATATCGTGGTCATCCGTATGGGATTTTTAATTTAAACCATCCATAAATCTTTGCAAAGGCTCCAGTTTTGTTGTTGTGTGAATATTTTTGGAAATTAATGGTGAAATTTTCAAAGATGGTCTCTGAAAATCGGGATTATTAGATTTGATTCAAGCCGCCCACTTCGAGGCCACATGTTAACCTAAGTAAGTTTAATTAATTTCTTTTTTTTATCTGTTAAGCACTCATATTGATTGGCTTTTACTAATATTACTTTTTGATTACTCTAATATTTCTACGTTTTATCGCATGATTTTTGAATGTTGGGAAAGTATTCTGAAATAAGGGCTATTATTCTCAATACAGTTTGTGTTTTTTTCTCAGACGAAGGCAACTTATAAACACTTTATTTTAGTTATTTTAAAATCTTACAGGCACTGGCTTTAGTTTT
>JAHBCN010026077.1:0-10793 GCA_019359885.1 Listronotus oregonensis | reverse complement strand
TTTTTAAAAAATATCAATAATTTAGTGATAGTACCTACTTTTAATATATATATTATATTATATTATATATCTGTATTTTGATGTGTTCGGACAACAACTTGACAAAAACTTTCATCATACCCGTCTTTCTTCCGGTAACCGAGATTATATAAGGCTTAAACTCGTAGTCTAGGTCATTTTAAAACCCCAGGATAAACTAATTGGTTAAACTAAAGAAAAAATTTAATCTGTGTTCTTTTTAGTTTAAGATAAATCATCTACAGCAGCACACCGGGTTTATTATATTATTTTTTCCTTCTTTGTGTTAAGACTGCTTCCTTAAGTTTTGAAGCCTGGGGGTTTTTGTTAAAAATCTAATTTTTTGGGGATGGTTTGCCCAGTTTTTTAAAAAACAAACCCCAAATAACCCAAAATTTTTGAAAATTATGTTTAAATCCCGTTTAAAAATTAAAATAAAAAAAAATAGCTCAGGGTTATTCTTTTTTTTAAATAAACAGGGCTTTTTTTTAAACTTCCCTGAAATTTTTAAAAAACCGAATATCGCCATTTCTCTTTTTTTCCACATAATTCAATAATCAAAAAAAAAACAAAAGGTTGCACGATAGTTTTTTTTTAAGGGAATACCCGGTATATTTTTATATCACTAGATAGGTTTTACAAGGAATTCGGTGATTTGGGGGTTGCTGGGTTTATTTCCTGGGTTCTCCAATTGTCCAAAAACTGCATGATACTAAAAGAATAGTTTCCCCTAAAAAAACCGGGATGCCAAAACCTACAATTTGCTTATTTTCAAATAAAATTTTAAAAATACGTTTATTACTTTTGGAGTGTTTTATAATGGGGTTTTTCATCAGAAGAACGGCTTCAAATTATAACTCTCTATTATAAATGGGGGGAAACACAACAAAAGATATGTTAAAATTTTTTACCGATTTTAAAAAGTAAAAACGTTTTTAAAAACTGAAGGTCTTATTCGAAACAAAATCGTTACATATTAGAAAAGGACTACAAGAAAAAGAAACCCGGGGTCTAAATTCTTTTACTTTGTATCCCAAGTCAATTACTGGCCCGTTGAGTTTAGGGATGGCCCTAAAAAGAAGAGTAACCTATAAACGTTAGAGCACTAAATATTTTAAGACTTTATATTACGTTCTTCCAGTGAGCATTAAAGTGAACAAAAGGAACTTTTATTTTTTTCCCCAAATTTAAATCCAAACAAGATAACGATCCTCTCTTTTTTAAAACGTTTCTTTGGACGGATGGCTCTTTCCCTACATCGGAAATGTTTCCACCAAGAAAGCTGGGCAAAAAAATTCCCGGAAATTTCAAGAGATTAAATCCCAAAGGGGAGGTTTTTTTTCATGTCTGGTGTGGTTGTTAAAAATATAATTGTCGGGTATATATTCCTTGGGGGATCCTTAACTGGAGAAAGATATCTAATCTTTTGCATATTTTAAAAAGAATTGCCACTCGAAACGTATCGCAAGATAATTTGTCAACAAGACAAAACCCCGCCGCATGTTTTGTCAAGTTTGCGTATTTCAATCCCATAAATCAGTGGATTGGACGTTATGGCACCTAATTCAGATATTACAATTTTGGACACTTTTCTATTTGGTCACTTGAAGAATGTTTTTTACCAAAATGGAAACCAAACACGGAAAAAATGAAAAAAAATTCAAATGAAATTAATCGTTTTAAACCCAAAAGAACCTCAAAAAATTCGGCGAGCTTAGAAAGGCTAAGGGGGGGTTATAAATTATGTTTCAAAAATAAGGGGGGTCATATAGAACATTTAAATTATTAGTAATTTTTTTTTTTTTGTTATAAGTGTTCTTATTTCAACCATATTTTACCTCATTGTATTTTTTTTTTTTCGTTTATTGTAATGTTGCTGTTTGGGTTTTAGAAAAAATATCATATTTTTTAGCATATGATATAATTAGAAGCCGTTCTTTTGATGAAAAACCCTTTTTATAAAACTACTCCAAAAAATAATAAAATATTTTTAAAAAATATAAAATATAAAATATTTCATAAAAAATACGTCACTGTGGTAACTCTTTTGTTTTTTTTTAAATGTTTTTCTGGTAAGATTTTGAATTTACGGAAAAAAAAAACGAAATGGCTATAATTGTTTTTTTAAAAAAATAAGGAAAGAAAACAAAACCCTTTTTCTTTAAAATAATAACCCTGTCTAATTCTTCCATTTTAAAATTATACAAATTTTGTATTCGGGAAACCTAATATCCATTTTTTTGCAATACAAAAAGGTTGGGTGGTAAATGTACAAAAATTTGATAAACTTTAAAATTATTACACGATTTTATGGAGAATTGGTAGACAATATTTCTTTGCCATTAATTTTTTTAGAGTGAAGAAAGTACTTTAAAGTCTAAATTCAGTCAGCAATCCGGGTCGTGTTGATTGTTTTGATCTCAAAATTTTGCTAATAGACCCGATATTCAGTGTAGTTTATGAATTGTTTGGTGTCATTCTTTGAGTTTATTTGGTTAAATTTATTGATTGCCACAGACTAACGTTTTTCATGAGTCCATTAGATGTAGGTTTAAAAAAAAAACTTGGGTCACAAGTTTCAATACATTTTGCCAAAAAAAAAAAATTGTTATTGGTTTTCGGTTTTAAACTTCCAAATACTTTTTGGAAATTTTCCCTTTTTCGGTACTCATTCTTATTCTATATTGTCATATTGAAAGAAAAACTCAAAAAAAAAAACAAAAACCGAAAAAACACAAATATTTAAATTTCCAACCTAAAAATTTAACCGATTACTAAAAAACCCCAGTTTGAATTAAAATTTGTTCCACCATTGTGCTTACCTTCGTACTATCAGCCCAAAAAAGTTCATTTTAAAAAATCAAGTGGATTGATTTTTTAAAGGGCAACATCGAATAAAAATATGAGTTCATAAAATCATTTTTTAAAACGATTAATAGTTGAGAGTGTTAACAAAATTCAATACCAAAACCCCAGTTTTCTGTATCTCCAACCGTTTACATAATAATAATACTTACATTAGAATAATAAACACATTTTAGTATGAAATTATTACAGCTTCGTTAAATTTGTTTTTCTTCCAGTGAGTTTTTCTATGAACGTTTTTTGCTTCCGACCATTGTAGGGATGTTGTTTTGTCCATGCGTTTTCGGAAACCCGACTTTAACGTTTCATCTCGTTCAGTATGTTTCCTGTGTTCTTTAGTTCCCAAATTTTCAAGTAGTCTTTTGTTTCTCCAATGCATAACTCACCATATTCACAGGGAATTCGGTAGATGCAATCATTATTTAAAACGTTGTTGTCCGGTCTGTCTTAGTAAGAGCACTTCTTAGAGTGGTTTGGGTTTTAAATACCATACTTTTTGCGATACTGTGGATCTTTTCCAAAGTTCGTTTAATATACGATTATGTTATAAAGATTTGGTCTCGGGTTTGGTATTTTTAAAGTCCTGTTCAAGTTCAGTTTTCGTCTTATTTGATATTTGTCAATTATTTTCTTAACCAGTCTCTCACTGTAAACGTTCTGCTCAAGATCCCTAGTTAATGTAGTTATTTCTTCTTGCAGTGATTCCTTATGTTACACAAGATTATTGCGCGGTTCTATAGAGTATATGACCTCTTGTTTCGTTTCGTTAGGGTGATTAAAATTCTTGTGTAAACATTGTCGGGTTTCCATACCAGATTTGTATATGACCATTATTTCGTTTGACTGGAACATCGAAAGAGGTAAAACACCTATTCTTACGCAGAGCGCTCTTATTAAAGTGCATTTTGGGACTAGGTTTGCAAAATTTAAAATAGTGTAAACTAAGGTACCTGATACAAATAAGACCTATGCTTTAATAAGGTCTGTAGTGTGGGGCGCGTTTTCATCCCCGTTATTAATTTTCCTAATTTCTATTGAACTTTAATAGTTATTCTTTGAGTTGTGTTTCAAGTAATATGTATACCGATCAAAATATAGGTAACTTATCAAAAGAGAACTATGACTTTAAATTGCAATTTTTAGAATATGCGAATTAAATACTGGTGAAAAATTTTTATGAATAAATTGCTTATAAAGCCTTTAAAATAGCCCTTATTTTGGACCCTGCATGTCAAAAAAATTTTTATATTTCAATATTTAATAATATTTTTAGAAGATATGGTAATTTTCTAATTTTGTTTGTTGGATACGTTTTTTTTATATTATTCTTTATTATCTGTTAATAGGGATTTAAAAGTCTGACTAGCAATTTAGCACACAATATTTAGTAAAAAGAAAGTTGTTCAAGGATCTCATGAAAACACTGGATAAAAGGCTTAAAAAATATATGTTTTTATATAATTAATACTCTAATAACAACATTCCTATAATTTAAGGATATAGGTTTTTTAATAATTAAAAAAAGCCTAATCAAAGGTTTCAGAATTACCTCTTTTAATTGATTTTTGATAAAGATTACAATATGTTTTCTTAATTACTTAAAATATATAAACAAAGAATAATCCTTACGTTTTTTTATCACTTTTCTAAATAATTCATCAAGATATAGATGTTTCAAATTAGGTAGGCCTCATTTGTATTATACCTTATTTTAAGTGATAAACATACTTTTTATTATAAAAAGTAAGTGTTTCAATATAATATTCTAATTTTTTACTTATCGGCCAGATCGATTTTACTACAATTTTGTATGCGGGGGTTTTTTTGAGCGCTGAACTCGAATCTAAAGTAAAATTTTGTTGAAAATTTCCCTATTTTTTAGGTTATAAAGCACCACTCGAACCTAATCTCAAAATTGTAAAAATTGCCCAAATTCCTCCGTATTAAAGTTAGTTACATGTAATGTTAAATATTTTATCGTAAATCGTGTATTATTTTTAGGGAGACATTTATTTTTACGTTTCTTTAGTCATTATTTGTAACAAAACCCACCACCAAAGAAAATATATTTTTACTTTTAAAAAGCCAACAAAGTTATTTTGGAAATTTTAAGCAGTGGTACGACTTGGGAAACAGTTAAAAAACCTACTTTTTAAATTTGAATTAGGTATGTAACAATGGGTTTATTAACGGCGTTTTTTAAATTTAAATTTTTTTTATTTAAATTAGCATATCCAAATACGAGGAAATGTGCCACTGCCTCACTTCTAATATCTGAATTCTAAATTAAGTAAATCACCTAAAAAATAAGTGCAGGGAGACCTTGTGCACTATTATCATATTGCACCTTTTACAAAAGATTTAAAAACATGCTTTTACTTGCGGATTAAATTATTTTTTGTAGGTTTTTTCCGAGAATTTTCCAATTTCTCTATTCAAGCTTTTTACATTAAATGCCGGTAAAAACAATTTAAATTTTAAATTTGGCGGCTTTTAGTTGTACAGGTTTATTCTTTTTAAAGTAAACAGGGCTTTTTTTTTTAAACTTCCCTGTATGTACTTTTAAAAAACGAATATAGCCTTTCCGTGTTTTTTTTGCCGCAGAATTTAATAATTTAATCATAAAAACTTTTAAACAAAAACAAAAGAGTTACAGAACGAGTGACGTATTTTTTAAAAGGAATACCTCGTATATTTATATATCAATATATACAGATTTTCACGAGGAATTTGGTGATATAGGGGTTGGGGTTTATTTCCTGCGGTTCTGCAGCAATTGTCTAAAAACTGCATGATACTAAAAGGATAGTTTAAACCTGAGAAAATCTGGCTGCTACAGGTCACAGGTGCTTATTTGTATTTGTCAAAGTCAAGAATTTTAAAAATATGTTTATTACTTTTTGAAGTAGTTTTATAATGAGGTTTTCATCAGAAGAACGGCTTTAAATTATATTATATGCTAAAAATGATATGATATATCTATTTCTAAACCAAGCAGCAAAATTACAATAAACGGAAAAAAATAAACTATAATGCGAGGTAAAATATGGTGGTAATAAGAGCACTTATAACAAAAAATTATAATATTACTAATAATAATGTAAATGTTCTATATAACCCCCGTTATTTTAAAACATGATCTATAACCCTCCTTTGGCCTTTCTAAACTCGACTAAGACGATTAATTTCATTTACATTTTTTCCCATTTCTTCCGTGTTTGTTTCCATTTGGTAAACAACATTCTTCAAGTAACCCATGAAAAGTGTCCAAAAATTTTAATATCTGGACTTTAAAGGGGCGATCTTTAAAAGTGCCCGCCAATCACTGATTGTATCGGTGATTGAAATAATGCACAACTTGACGAACAGCATGGGCGGCGCTCCGTCTTGTTGCCAAATTATCTTGCAATGCGTTTCAGTGGCAATCATTCTAAAAATGTTCTTAATATCGTTTTCAAGAAGATTGAGATATCTTTCTAAAGTTAAGGATCCCCTCATAGAATATCGGCCCGACAATTCTATTGTTAAGCACACCACACCAAAAATGAAAGAAGACCTCCCTTGGTATTTAATCCTTAAAATTTCCTGGGATTTTGTCTTGCCCAGCTGTGCGTATTGCGTCGGTTAACATTCCCGATATAGTGAACGTAGCTTCATCTGTCCAAAGAATCGTTTGAAAGGGGTAGGATCGTTATCTTGTTCATGAATTAAAATTTGGGAAACAAACTGAAAGCGAAGTTCCTTTTTTTATACGTGTTAAATGCTGCACTGGAAAACGTGATATGGAAGATACTTAAAATATTTCAGTGTTCTCTGAACCGTCGCATAGGTTACTCTTCTTCTTGCGGTCCATACCTCAAGTCTCTAACTGCGTCAGTAATTGACTTCATGGGATACAAAGTACTTAAAATAATTTAGAATAGCTCGATCCGGTTTCTTTTTTCTCATTGTACTCATTTTTATAATATATAACGATTTTGTTTCTTGGGAAAAAGACCTTCAGTTTTAAAATCGTTTTTACTGATATATTTCGATGGAAATTTGCAACATATCTTCGTTGTGTTTTCCTGGCGTTTTTTCCACATTTATAATAGTGAGTTATAATTTGAGCCGTTCTTCTGATGAAAACCTCATTATAAAAATACTCCAAAAATAATAAACGTAGGTATTTTTAGAATTCTTGACTTTGACAAATAAGCACCTGCGACCTATGGCAGCCAGGTTTTCAGGTGAAACTATCCTTATAGTACCATGCAGTTTTAGAGAATTGCAGCAAAACTGCAGGAAATAAAAACCCCGCAAAACAAATCACCGAATTCCTCGTGAAAATATCTATCTGTTGATATAGAAATATACAGGATATTTCATTTAAAAATACTCACTCGTTCTGTAACTCTTTTGTTTTCGTTTCAAATTTTTTTTTATTAGATTATTGAATTTTTACAGAAATAAAAACGAAATTGCTATATTCGTTTTTTAAAAAGTACGGGGGAAATTCAAAAAAAAACCTGTTTACTTACTTTAAAAAGAATAACCCTGTACCCTGTACCAGCTATCTGTCTAAAAATCTGTACATATTTTGGTTAATTTTGTTTAATATGAAGATCGAGATAAATTAAAATTTTTGAATGTGTTTTTAGTAAAACTTATGAGTAAATAATCGTGAAAATAAGCTTATCCTGTAAAATAAAAGATGTGCTACTATAATTTATTAGTTTTGTTGAGACCAGGTTCAAGAAGGGGGAATTTTAGAAAATTTTGGGCTTTTTTGAGGTTAGGTTCGAGTAGGGTATTATAACTAAATAGGGATTTTCGACAAAAATTTTACTCTAGGTTGTGATCAGCGCTCCAAAAAAACCCCCGTTTGCAAATCTCAAAAAAAACGGCAATGTAGTAAAAATTACCAAGTATTTTAAGATAAAAAAAGGGCAGAATTTTAAACAATTTCTGAATAATTTCCAAAGCTTTTTTTCAAAACCCTTAGGTAGATATGTTTTAAAATCATAACCTCAAACAATATGTTATCTGTATTAAAAATAAAAAAATTTTTTAGAAATTAATCTTTTTTCTTTACTGGTATTTACCATAATATCGACCCACCCTAATCTTAATAAGGGCATGTATTCCAAGGTAAGACCAGATGTAAAAAAAAGTAAACAAAATAAGAAATATGGGGGTTTTTTTATTTAAATGTATTTTGTTGTAGTAATATAAATTTTTTTATTCTTTTTTTTCACTTTGTTTTATAATGTAACAAATACAAACGAGAAAGAGATGCAATTATACTATTGTTTACCTTGAAAGTGCAGTTCTCGTAGACAGTGGAAATTGGGTGAACAATATCATGAACACTTTATATCTAAACAGGCAAAAAAATGGAAAACAAAAACACTTTTTTTAAAAAATTTTTAAATAATTTTTTTTTGGGTTTAAAACCCAAAAATAGATCGCTACGAACGGAATCTCCCCCCTAGAAAATACGTACTGTAAGTTTGACAGACCCCCCATTTTAAGTTTCAAGGAAAAGTTACAATGGTCTATAAGAGCTTTTAGAATTTGTAGTGACCTTTTGAGGCGAAGCTTCCAGCTATTGTATATTGATTTGGGAATGTAGTCATATTTCTGTTTTAATTTTTAGCTTTTCACAGGCAACCAGTAAATCAGTGGTGCCCCCATTCGCCAGATATCAAAATAATTTTAAATGTCTGAACTAGGGTTTTTTATTCGTTTTTAAAATTTTCTTAACTATTTTTTTTTTTTTGGGATAATTTAAATGATATTGTTTTTTAGAAAAAAACAATAAACACTTATTCTACAAAAATCAATTATTAAAGACTTTTTGAAAAACTTATGCTTAAAAAATTATACAGGGTGTTTTTAATAAAATGTCAATATTTAGGCGGCCGATTTTTAAGTCCATTTAAAGAAAAAAGCTTTATATAAACGTATGTCCTAGACGTCTTAACTTTTGAGATACAGGGTGATAAAATGTTTAAAATAAATTATTTAATAATTATTATCTATAATACCACTTTGGACATTTTAATGAAATTTAGCATACATGTAGGTACTATGTATTAAGAGGCATGTTTTAGTATACCTATCACAATTTTTTTTTACTTTCGCCAGTGGCGTTCTAACGGCATTTGATCTGCCTATTTTGGTAGACATTGATGGTACGCCACTGATTTCTTTTAAAATAAAGAAAAAATTTAAAATCCTCAATAATTTCTACGCAGCTAATAACTTGATTTTTTTCAATCCGATGCACGGTTTTCGCTTAAAAAATAAAAACCCTTTCTCTGCATGATCCTAACAATATCGGTAAACAATATCACCATGCAAAAAATATCTAGATTGAATTTTTTTAGGTGCGTTGGACTAAAAAAATATGAGCAGATTTGATCTTTTGACTTTTTTTAGTCCCAGGTATCGGTATCGCACCTTTGTTAACTTTTTTTTGACTTTCCTTTTTGGGAAAAAAAAAATAAACTAAACACAATTTGCTACTTAATACTCAATCACAAACAAAATTTTATAGGCACGCCTTTTAAACGTCAAAGTGTCAAAAAAATAATTAATTACCCACCTTATACTAAAAAAACCCCAAACCCTTAAAAAAAAAATAAACGCATGCCAAATTGTCAAAATTTGTATATTTTTTTTTTAAAAAATTTTTTGGGATAAAATTTTCTCTTTTTTTCTCAACTCCGCTTGAATTAATCTCTGTAAATTTTTTTCTCTTTGGGAATTTTTTTTAAAAAAATTGTCAAAAAATTCGCATTCGAAATAATTTTAGAAATCTTCCTTTACTCTTAATCTCTAGGGAGATTATAAGTGAAAATTTTATTCTCTTTCAGAAAAAATTACGCAAACCAATTTTTTTGGCCGCGAGAGTCAGGCAAACCTTTTAAAGTGTGTGATGAGGGGGAAAAATTTTTCCCTTATACGTGACATGTTTTTTTTTTTTTTTATTTTTCCTTTAATGTTCTCTTTAAGAATATTTTTATTTGTGGGTTAGAAACGGCCGGAAATAACCGGGGAAACCAACTTAAAAACCAAATTTACTCTGAAATCATTTTCGATAAATAGAATTATAATCTAAATATTCTTTGGAATAAATGCTTTTTTTTAGAAATCTGTTGTTCCATAATAATTTTAATTTTGTTTTATTTTATCAACATTTATTTTTTTTTTTAAAATTACTTTGGTATATTTTTTTTCAAAATACATAATGCAGTTGCTGTTTAAAAGGGAAGCTTTTAAGACATACGATAGTTTCTATAGTTTCCGTAGTTCTTAAAAAAATGGGCGAGAAAAAATGTTTTGTTCAGGTGGAATTTACATAGATTTGGGTTTTTTTTCATCACCTCTATACTTGAAATTTATTGTCTGGAAAGTTAATCTGTAACAGCGAAAGGAATTCGAACCTTTTTTAACAAAAAAATTTTTGTGTACGCCAAAATTTAACTACAAAAAAAGCAATAGTACTGGTCAAGTGGTAATTTTTATTTTTAAAAACAATTTTTTACAGTAACAAAAAAGTAATATTGGAAGAAGCTAAAAATTTAATTTGGTTGTTATATAGTTTAATTTTTATATAATAATAATTTTTTTTTTGCTAGTAAATATTATAATAGGTAATTATTTTTCCAAAATCTTATCGACTTTGCTAAACTGGTAACATCAAACCAAAGGCATGTCCACTTGCGACCGAACCTAATTGGTGGATTTTGTTACGTTTTTTTTACTATGGGGTAAATTAAATCGTAATTGGAAGTGTTTGCGGCATTTTTTGGGTTTTTTTTTTGAATATCAAATATTAGAACATTCAGTGTCGGAGGTCCCGAGGTTTTTTCTTTACTTTTAAGTGTTTTTTAGGGTTTTTAAACCCCCTAAAACAAAAATTT
>JAHBCN010026076.1:0-10842 GCA_019359885.1 Listronotus oregonensis | reverse complement strand
CTCAATGTTATCACACATTAATAAAAACCCGGGGGAATTTTTATCTGTTTACGTTTTAAAAAAAAAAACGAAAAAGGTACTGAACTTACCGAGATCCAAAATCTGTGCGCCAAAATTTTTTAAAATTTATTAATACGCTTATATTAATTTTTACCTGTATGTAATGACTTTAACAATTTTCACCAATTCGTTGATTAACTTAAAATTTTCCCGGGGATCAAGGGCCGAAAAAAATTTTTCAAACTTCACGCTAAGGATGACTGGATAGTTAGGATAGGTTATAATAAAATATTTAAATATTTTTTATCCTGATGATTCTAGTGAGGCCTTTTTAGCAGAAGTTATGAGATCATTGTTTACCATCGGCCCTTGAACCCTGTGTAAGTTTTCAATTAATTAGACTTCCTGAAAGGGAAAATAAGGTTGTAGGATTGTTATACATACAGGTAAAGCAATATAAGCGTTTAAAAAAATATATATTTTTTTTCAAAATGACAATCCTTGAGCATTCGCCATACAATAGGAAATAGCACAAAACGCTTCCTACAAGAATCGGTTTTTGGCAACAAAAGAGTATTGTTAAAGAAGTGGTTTTCTGGTTTTCCACTGACCCTCATGTTGGGTTATCTATGGGGTTTTTCTTTTTCATCTGAAATTTTGTTAGATCCTTTGGCCATGTAGATTTATTGACAAATATAAGATATGCTAAAAATAAATCGAACCCTTGATTAAGATTACTTTTGATGTTGTTTGGAGACAAAAAAAAAAAAAATAAACTATAGTTTAGAAAACTAAAAAAACACGCTTTAAGAAACCGGAAAAAAGGTAAAAATTTTTTAAGCAAAAAAATTTTTTTATAGTATAGAAAGAAATAAGAATTAGATCAATTAATTGGAAATAAGATTAAAAAAAAATTAAAATTTAAACCCAAAAATTTCAATTTAGTAAAAAAGGATGGGGTGCAACCTACTATATTTTCATAATAAAAAAATTGTCATTTAAATCAACAACCAGCCTTTTTTCTATTATTGAATTTTTTGGTAATAACTTAAATTTTTATTTTAATCTTATTTTAAATTAATCGGGCCAAAAGATATTTTTTTTTTTTTTTTCTTGGGACAGTCCACGAAGGCTGATGCCTAAGTACTAACGTACCGTGGGGGTCTTCAGTGTGGTGAGAGGGAGTTTGTTCACACGGGACTTAAATTTTTGGAGATTGGGAGGAGAAGGAAAACTTGCGGGCAGCAGGTTCCATAGTCTTGACACTCAGGAATAAAGGAACAAGAAAGCGGGAAGTTGGGGGGCCCTCTAACTGAACAAAAGGATGCATAAAAGTTGCACTACGGTTGCTCTGTTGGGAGCTGCCGAGAAGGAATAATACTGGCCAATTCCCCGGCAGAAGCCGTGAAAATACCTATGAAGAGCGACAGATCCCCCCCAGCTCGACGTTGGGCAAGAAGAGGAAGCCTTTTTGTGAGCGTTGGATCATTAATAAGACGAACGGCTCTTTTTTAAAGGGGTCCAGAATGCTAAGTGTTGGGGGACGCCATTCCCCCGACATGAGAACAATATTCCAAAGAGGGTCTGATTTGAGATACATACAGAGTGTACAAATTGGATGAAGAGAAATATTTTCTGGCTCGAAAGAGGAATCCAATCTTTTTTTTGGTGCCGAAGCTATGGATGAAATGTGTTTGTGCCAGTTGAGGTTATTCTCAAAAATACCGACTAGATTAAACGACTCTTTGTTCTGCAGAACTTGGCCGCTCATATGAAGGACCCGACTTTTTCGCGACAGCGAACATCGTGCTTTTGAGGCATTAAACTGAACACATTTTTGGCGCCCCAATCCAAGATGTTTGAGGTCTTTGGAAAAAGATTCGCATTGACCTGCTTGTTTTCAAAATCAGAATTTGGGTTAAGAAATTTAATATAGGTGGAGGGGACTTCTCACAAAACTTAATGGGGTTGATTTGGGAAAAAAGAAGATGTTAATTGTGAAGGGAAAAAAAGTTGCCGCATTTTCACCCCCGCAAATTTGGGAGAAGCTGGGGTACCATTTTACCTAACTGATATACGTCGATTAGAAAGGAAACTGGAAAGCCAAGAGCAAAGCTTTGGTGGAAGACCGTAAGAAGGAAGTTTGTTAAGAAGCCCATCATGCCAGACCTGACAAAGCTTTGGATATGTCAAAAGCAACGATCTGGGATTCCCGTCAAGGGGCTTGTTCCAGTTGTGGAGACAAAGGAAAGAAGATCAGCTGTGGATCTACTGTGACGGAATCCATATTGTCTATCATGTAAGATCTTGGGGTTTTTTCCCGATACTTTAAGATTTGCGAATTAATGAATTTTTCCATTACCTTGAAAAAAACTGAAAGAAAATATAGGTCTGTAGTTAGAAGGGATACTTTTGGATCCTTTTTGGGGACAGGTTGCACAGGGGAGCCCAACTCCCCGGGGAAAACCCCCCTTTAAAGATTCGAAAGAGGCGAGTTAAGATGGGTGCAAGCTCGGGAGCACATTTTTTAAGACGATTGCTGGTATGCCACCAGCCCAGACGATTTTTTAGTATTAAGAAAGAAAGAATACGCTTGATTTTTTTGTTTTTAAAAATTATATCGGACATTTTTGAAAAGGGGGAAAAATTTGGGAAGAGGAAGTTTAATAGGAGGATCAAGCAAAAATTGGCAGCTAATTTTTGGGGCAAATTTTTCGGCTTTTCCTTTGAGGTAGAGACAATTCCATCTTCAGAGATTAGGGGGGAAAAGAATTTGTGAAAAGTTCTGACTAATTTGGCAAAGGACCAAAAAGCTTTACGCCATTTGAGCAAGAGAGAACTTTTTTTTTTATTCGATTGTTAAAACGGTCTTTTGCATCTGAGATGGTCTGATTATACTGATTTCTTGCTATGATGCTAGCCTGTCGATTTTCGGGACTGGGGTTTTGAAAAAATTTTTTTGTGGGCTTGAATTTTAAAAAAGTCGGTTTTCAAGGATTTAGAAAACCAGGTTTTGGTTTGGGGTTGGGGTTTTTTTGTGGGGGAATATGGTCTCAATGCCTATTGAATTGTTTGGAATTTGTTTCATATTTCTGAAGGATCGTGAGTAGAAAAGCAGGTAGGTTTCCAAGGGAGCTGGCAAAGAAATCTCTTAGACCATCCCAGTCGGCCGAATTGTAGTGCCAGACGGTTCGTGGCGGCATGCCGGAATGGACTTTCTATCACCGTAACACAAACTCTTTATATTTAAAAAAAAAATTTTTATTTTTTGTTCGGTTTGCTATAAAAGCGTGTTTTTTTTTTGTTTTTTACACTTAAATTTTTTTTTTAAATATCACTTTAATGTTAGTTCTTACTTTATTTCATAAACTATAAAATAGTGTGATGTGCATGCTATTTTGCTGCTTTTTGGATTTTAGTCTTATTATCTAACTATCGGGTTTTAAGATTTATACACGGATTGCAAATAAATTTTTGGGGATGCAGAGTTTTTTAGTGCGATAAAATTTAATAGGCAAAGGCTTACGAAATAAAGACAGACAAAAAAAGCGCTGTGGCCGATTCTCCTTCTACCAGCCCAGGAAAAAAAGGGGAATACGCGGACAAGGCATTCGGTCGATTCGGGGACGGAGGTCCCTCCCCAAAAAATGCAATGTTTCTATCACTTTAAGTGATGCAAAAAAGCTGGACCTTTACTGCATCCCCTTCATCCCCCGCCAACAATATGCTAACGAATCGCCGTCGTGCGTCGTATTTAAAAGGGAACAGGGAAATTGTTGTCGTTCTCTTTTAAATCTGGGGAATACCACATTTATCCTACCCTATTGCATTAAAAAATTGGAATGCAAGCTTTTGCCTTGTTGTACTTACATGGAAGCTTTTAGATTTCGGATGAACAGAAGTCTTTGTGTGATGCAAGAAACTTTTTTAGCATCAACAAATCAACGCTCGGCAAATTAGAGCTATATGCTATAGTAAATTCTTATTTCATGATTTAAAATTCTGGATTTGGTTTTGATAACTCAAAATTAGGAAATCCTAAGAACCACAAAATACCTTATAAAACGGATAAACAGTAGAGATATTGTTAAAATACACTAGACACAAATTGATGTTTACACAGACGTGACGTAATTCGCTCTAATTGCTGTTGAACTTATCATGCCGGATTACTGTATTTGGTAGTTTTATTATATAAAAAAAAAATATTAATACAGTAAAACCTGGTTTAAATTTGGGAAATTTTAAGGGGTCAAGGATTTTGTACCATTTAAAGAGGTTTACATTTATCCAGTTTTAAAATTAGACAGGTTTAAAATAGTTGTCGTCTCATTTACAGAGGCCCCCGTCTATAGAGGTCGAAATTAATCTTTTTCCATTTATAGTGGTGGAAATGTTAATAAAAATAATGGTTTCCCCTTACATATTAAAAAACTATGAAATATACTGCGCAAAAAACGATCAATGTTTCAGTTATACAGGGGACTGAACTACAGAGTCCCATTTATAGAGGTTAACATTAAATCAAATCTCATTTAACCGGTTCGAAAAATCCCATTAACAGAGGTAATTGATAAAGAAGTGCCGGGACCTCATTGTAATTCTTAATAAAGAGGTTTCTCACTTATCCAGGTCCCATTTAACCATTTCACTGTATTTAATATGGCATAGAAGTGAAAACGTTTTTTATAATCCATAAATTCATGTGATAAATACGAAAAATTTGTAATTTTTGGATGTTGTCTTTGTTGTCATCATGCCTTTGGATATAAAGGTAAATAGTTTTAAATAATCTCTAACGGCCTAAACACCAACCCAATCAACAAATGGTTATTATGTATTCAATTTAAAGCCATAGGATGTAGATAAAATACTTGGAATTCCATTTTCCAGATCTCCAAACACAGACAAAACCCTAAGGCCATCCGATTTCGCAGTAATTACTTTTTCATTGCACATGTAAAAGTTTTTTTTTTCACTCGTTCATTTTGATTTTCCGAATCCAGTAAAGAAAATTGGTTTTGGGGTAATTTTTTGAATAAACTTAGAAGTTTAGTCATGGTGATTGGAGCTACCCCTTTAAATAAAATTTTAATTAAAATTTTTATGACATAAATAATTTACTGCCATTTATCCAAGGGGGAAAGCTGAGTTCAGACATGCTACCAAGGGGGATATAACAATAAAAAATATACAAAAACCCCTTCTTCCTTTCAATAAAGGGTGATCTAGATCCAGTTTTGTTATGCTGTTTACTACGATAAATTTTTAAATGCGCCTTACCCAAAGTGGTAAAAGCCCTTTTAACTTAAAGACCAAAAAAGTGCTAGTTCTATACCTCATATTTAAAATATGTTTTGAGGGTAACAACAAAATTACTATGAATTTTTTTAATTTTCTGGATGAAAACATTATCTCTTTCCAATTTTAAAATGATATATTGTGACATAAGATTCCGATTTTGAATATAATACCATTTACCTATTACTCCCGTTTTAACCGGAAGTGACGTAAACTTTAATGTTTTAATTAATTTTTTAAGATTTGAATTCTACAAGCCATTTCTGATAACTTTGTTGGTTTTCGAGATAATGTGGATTGAAAATGGCCAAATGACTGCATATTATGGAGTTATATGGGAAGACAAGGGGACCATATCAAAGAAAATATTAGGTTTAGATAAAGGTCTTTATAAAAAAAAAGTTAAGAAAGACATACCATACATAATTTAAATCAAACGTTTAATATACGACTTTTTTAAGGTACCATTAGTAGAAAAGTCAACTGTCGCAGATTTCCAGAGCAGGAAGTAGAATAATTCAGATACCCGCAGACAGAGTCTTAAAATTTGGGTTAAACTAACGTATTAAATTTTTATGAAAGTCATTTGTTAACCCATATAAGTGCATAATGTTTTTTATCTTGGGACAGTCACCAAGGCTGATGCCTAAGTACTAACGTCCCGTGGGTGTCTTAAGTGTGGTGAGAGGAAGTTTGTTCACAAGGGACTTAAATATTTGGGGTTTGGGAAGGAGAAGGAAAAATTTTGCGGGCAGCAGGTTCCATAGTCTTGACCCTCTGGGGATGAAGAAACGAAAAAAGCGGGAAATTGGGAGCCTCTCTAACTGAACTGTAAAAGGATGCATAAAAGTTGCCTACGTTTGCTGTGTTGGGAGCTGCCAGAGACATGAGAACAATATTCTAAACAGGATCTGATTTAGAATAACTACAGAGAATACAGATTGGAAGAAGAGAAATACTTTCTGGCTCTAAAGAGAAATCCAAGCTTTTTGGAAGCTGCCGAGGCTATGGATGTAATGTATTTGTGCCAGTTGAGGTTATTCTCAAAAGTAAGCCGGCAAGATTAAACGACCTTTGTTCTGCAGAACTTTGGGCCCCTCATATGTAACGGATGAGCATTAGACTTTTTTTTGCGACAGCGAACAGACTGTTTTCGAGGTATTAAACTGAACAAGATTTTGGCGCCCCAACCCAAGATAAGTTTAAGGTCTTGTAAAAGAGATATCTGCATTGACCGGCTTGTTTCCCAAATCTAATTACATGGTGGCTTAAGAAATTGAATACCAGAGTGGAGAGTATTATCGTCACCAAAAATATGAATGGGGTTGATTGTGGAAGAGAGAAAATCGTTAATATGTAGAAGAAACAGCGTGGGTGCCAGCACTGAGCCCTTGGCACCCCAGCATTAATTTGGGAGAAGCTGGAAGAATCACCATCTACAGTAACTTATATACGTCGATTAGAAAGGAAACTGGAGAGCCAAGAGCAAAGCTTAGGTGGGAAAACGTAAGAAGGAAGTTTGTTAAGAAGCCCATCATGCCAGGCCTGATCGAAAGCTTTGGATATGTCAAGAGCAACGATCTGGGATTCACCAAGAAACTCATGGGACTTGTTCCAGTTGGTAGACAAAGGAAAGAAGATCAGCTTGGGTCTTCTGTGACTAAATCCATATATCATGTAAGATCTTGTGTTTTTCCAGATACTTTAAGATTTGGGGAAATTTAAAGAATTTTTCCATTACTTTAAAAAAAAAAAAAAACAAAAAATTTTTTTTTTTCCAACTATTTCCCTTGGGGAAAAAGCCCGTGCGTAAGAGATCCGAAAGAGGCGAGTTAGATGGGTAAGCTCGGGAGCACATTTTTAAGACGATTTTTGGTATGCCATCCAGCCCTGACGATTTTTTAGTATTGAGAGAAGAAAGAATACGCTTGATCTTTTTACTTTTAAAAATTTATATCGGACATTTTATGAGGAACAGGAGCAATTTCGTGCTTCGATGCTAGCTTGTCGATTTTCGGGACTGGGTTTTGAGAAACTTTTTTTGGGCCTAAATTTTTAAAACTCGACTTTGTCGCAGGATTTAGAAAACCACGGTTTTGGGTTTGAAGTTATGGGGGTTTTTTTCAGTGGGGAATATACGTCTTAATGCCTAGTTGAATTGTTTCGGTAATTTGACATATTTGGGAAGGGTAATGGGATCGTTTGGTTATTTTTAATAGTAATTTTCGAAAGCCAACAAAGATATTTTTAGCATATAATTCAGGTTTGTATTTTATTGTAATGATGGGGTCTGTTTATATTTTCGGGAGTTAAAGGCTCCTGCAAATGTTTAGCCTTTGGCGTGTTAATTCCATGAATTTGTATAGGGTTCCGCGGTTTCGTCGATCTGTCACAAAATCTACGGCGTTCATTGTCGGTCTTTCCCATCTTTTTTATGGGATACCTCAGAGGGACGTCCTGTCAGGGGGTTAGTAATTATCCTGAGTTAATTTTTTGAGGCTCTAATAGCTTCTTAGTATACTAAGGCGATTATGAGATGAATCTCTTCGCCTGTCTTTGGTCTGAAGAACATTTCAGTTTTCAGTCAGTTCTTTTCCCATTAGGCACCTCATTTGCGCCGCAGAAAGTTTTGGGGAAAACGGGACCGGCACCTATTTCGTTGGTCGGCAATTTCATTGCCTCCCACTCCCTCATGTCCTTGCACTCATATCAGAGTAACTCTGTTGTTTGTGGGTAGTTAATTAGGTTCCTCTGGGGGATTCAGGTCTTTTATCCGGAATTGCAGATGTTATTATATCCAAAATCGGCATCTAATGACACAATGTAACATACTAAAATATGACAATAGAATGTTTTTATTCAGGAAAATATATAAGTTGTTAGTGATTTCGTTATTAACCGCTATACAAAGTTAGTAAAGAATAACCAAGAACTAATTACTAATTTCTTTAAAACAAATCTAATAGTGGTGAATGAATATGGTTGTCACGTAAACAAGTTTTAAAAAGTTATCAGAATATTTATGTAATGATTGTTTTTTTTTTTCCTCAGATAACAAACGACCACTCCTTATAGGCATTGACTATGTACTATAAAGAAACTACAACGTTAAAAGAGTTTTATTGCTTCATACGTTTAATTAAAAAGAAACCGTGAGGTGCTCCCTTTAAAGAAGTTTTTTGAGATAGGGCTGAATTTGTCAGTTTTTAATTTTCGAAATTCTTGCCTTTTTGTAAAATACGTTAACAGAAAAGTTTTTAAAAAAATTAAAATTTTTTTATCGAAATGTCACACTTTAAGGAAAAAAAAAATTGACAAAATAAATTTAAAAACAAAAAAAAAAAATGCAATTGTTTTAATTTTTTAAACTTTGCCCTTTTAACTTTTTTTCACGTGAATATAGATATAGGTATTGATTTTGTCCTATAACTTTCATAAGAATATGGCATGAAAAAGAAACCTAAATTAATACCTTGAAAATGGTGCCTGGTTAAAGTATTCTTGCCTTGATTATGCGATGTTGCCAAATATACAGCATTTAAGTATAAAATGTAATTTACCTCCTTTGACTCACATAATTTTATGACATTTTTTTTTGTTTTAATTTACACATTAGACATTAAGTTTTCTATAAAATAGTTTCGAATGCTGCAACAAGTATATTTCTACAACTAATACACCTAAAACTTCAGGCCAGTGTCAAATCTAGGATTAAAAAAAATATATCTAAAAAGTGATACATGGGACCTACACCAAATACATACCAGATGCTATTGGTCTCACGGATAACATTTTGGTAAAGAAAATTTTCGTTTTGGAATTTGCAAAAAAAAAATTTTTTTGGGGGTTCCCTTCAGGGAAAAATCGGATTTTAAATGCAAATTCTCTTTTTTTTTTTTGTCCATAAATTTAATCAAATTTTATCCCAAATTTTTTCGCAAAAATATCTGCATTTTTCTTGACATTAAAGGCATCTGAAATATTTGCATAAGAAAATGGTTGAGTAAAAGAATTTCCGTTGGTTATGGTTTTTAGGAAAACATTGCCAACCTGGGATTTAACGATATAATTCATAAAACAATACAAATAGAGGATTTGCTTTAAAAACTTGAATTTTTCTCTGAGGGGCACCCAAAAAAATTAACTTTATTCAAATTCCAAAATAAAAAATGTCCCTACCAAATTGGCCAATAGCATCTGTAATATATTTGGTCCCTTGTCCCAGGTCCCACTTTTTAGAAATTAAAAGTTTGAGATTTCTAGATCCGCCACTGCTTTAGGCAATAAATAAAAGAAAAAAATGAGATACACTGATTGACCAAATAACACAAAAAGAGTAACCCCATGTTAGTAAATAAAATTAAAGTTTTTGACTAGAAAATGTGTAAAGTAAAGTAGTCAAAAATTATAATAATTACATTGTTACGCAGTTTGTCAGCAAACCAGGGAATGCTTATGATTATAGCTAATGGCAGATTTCAACGTTTGATGCCGACATATATACCTGAACGATCCATAATCCAAGAAAAATTTTTCAAGCTGTCTTTAAGAGCTGTCACTCCATTAAGAATTTCAGTATTTTCTAAAGCAACATCCAAAACACTACTGTAGAATACCACTCTAAATATTGATATTGTCATTTTTTTTCCCGATTGTGACAACTTCCCAATAGTTTACCAAAACTACTTGTTCCAGCACGAGAGATTGATATATTAAGTAAAACCAGCTCTAAAAGTTTTTTTATATACATATTAACTAAAATTTTGTTATTCTTTGGTTAGTGAGGATATTACAATGACTAAATACCAATATTACATCTCAGATGAAAGCGCAGGAGATTTTCATGCCACGTGGTCTTGGAACAACGGGGTTAAACCGGAATATTAACTGGCGATTTTAAAACTTGATTTCGCCGTTGCTGTTGCTTCTGCCGGTCGTAAATTGTTCAAGGTATAATCTTAATATTGGCGATTCAAACCTCCAATTTAATGTTTGACTATCAAAGTCGATACTGTTTCTTGTAACTGAAGCCTTTACACCATTGTTGATGTTTATGTACTCATTTATTTAGGTTTATTAAAAAATATTTAAAATGAAGAAAGGAAGGCCTCAAATTATTAAATTACAACGAATCAACAGCGCATGATCAGGACGTGACTGAAATAATCAATCTTATTCGTCGTTCACAAAACTTAGAAAATCCGGACACGGGAACATCAACTGAAGCTGTAGCAGCAACGTCATTTATAAATGGTAACATTAAACCCCATAAGTTTAACTTGCCAACCGAAATATCAACAGCAGCAGAAACAGGACGTCGAGTTTATAAATTGATCTTAAAACACTTTACATTTTCCTATCAGCTGATCATGCTCATTCCATTTGTTTACTCAAAATCTAAAATACTAGAGCTTCAAGCTTTTTTTATTATATTATTATTGACAATAACCCATTTAGTAGTATAATCTTATAAATACCAAATAAAAATATTCTAAAATTAAATAAATAACTTAATCTATATTTAAAATTTAAATTATCAAG
>JAHBCN010026075.1:0-11104 GCA_019359885.1 Listronotus oregonensis | reverse complement strand
AAAAATTGTATAATGCGGATTTTATTCCATTGGGGAAAAAAAAAAAAAATTTTTTTGTCGCTATTTAAATTTTTCTTGTGTTTTTTTTTTAATCGTTTATTTTTTTTTTTTTTTGGTGCACTTACTGTTTTTTAAAAACCAATATTCCCCAAACCTTTTCCCTTAAAAAGTACCCCCTGTTTACATTTATAATATTATTTTACTATTATCTTTATTTTAAAACCCGTTGTTTTTTTAAAAGAGAGCTTCCACATTTTAAATTTATGATTCTGCAATGATTTTAAGCAATTGCCCCAATGCACTATTTTTAATTTATTTTACAAACGATGCTAAATGTTTCTTTTAAAAATTAAATTTTTTCCCTTTTTTTGGGCTTATTATGTTTTCCCTTTTCCCCCTTTTTGCTGCCTTTTAGGGTTATCTATGGTTTTACAGAGCCTTTTTTTAATTTTTGGGTTTTAAAGCGGGCAAATTTGTTTAAAAAAAACATGTCTTTTTTTTAAAAACCCTTTAAAAGGGGGGTTTTTTTAAAGAATTAGAGTCTTTTTTAATGTTTTACCCCAAAAAATTTTAGTTTAACATTACCGAAAAAATTTTTAAAAAAAAATTTCCCTTTAGAAAGAAAACCTTAAAAGTTTTTTTTTTTTTACGATATCTTTAAAGTTGTGAGTATAACTAGATTTAGAGATTTATTTTTTTTTTAAAAAAATCCAAATTTTTTTTTTTTCCCCCTTTTTTACAGATTAAAATTTTAAAATATATCCTGTCTTTTTTTTTTTAAAAAATTTAATTTTTTTTCTTTTTTTTTTTTAATTGGTTATAAAAACGTTAGAATATTATGTAAAAATGTACCGAAATAAAAAAAAAATAGCTTTTTTAAATAAATAATTTATTTACCTATTAATATCCTAGATCGGCTTATTATACGACGCCCGCAAATATTTCTTTTATGGCAAAAGTATTGCTGCTCTATTTCTTTTTCAAAATTATTCAAAGAAACATTTTTGATGTTAAGGTATTACAAATTTTTGCTTTACTTTGTACCTATGTGTAAAATATAAATTACAAATAATGTGCCCTGATTCCTATCGTATTGACTAGAAAATAGCAGACCTTAAGCAACTTTAAAAATACTTTATTTAACAAATAAGTTACCTAACAACGCCTTTGCCGCTTTTCGTCAGATCAGCGAAGTTAAGCAAGTTAGGAAAAAGAAATCTGTTAATTGATTTCGGGTTTTCATTAGGATGGAAAAAAAATTTGAGAATGTTTTTTTTTTAACACCTGTGGGGGGGACTACCGATTTCAAAAAGGGGAGTAATATTTAATAGTTTAGTTTTTTGGGACTTAAATACCGTTAATAAGATTTGACAAAAATTTGTTTAATATCTTAAAATTCAGAACCCACCGTATCTAGTTCTTATGCTTCATGCTCAAGACTTCGTGATCTGGTAATACACTCAAATAAATTGTACCCTCCTGTAGAATTTGTTTTGCTACAAAAATTTCAACAAAGTTCAAAATAATGCATAGATAACATAAAATATATTTAAAACGAACTAGACAAATTTTTATCTTTCAGTAAATTATTGAGACATTTTGAAATGTTTTTGTATTACACCAAAACTTTAAGAAACCATTTTAGGTTGTCTATGTTTTTAAGTTGCTCGGACTATAAGAAAGCTATAAAAATGATGCTTCTAAGCAAACAAAAATTAAAACAAAATTGAATAAATATCCACAGCTCCAGCAAGCTTTAAAAAACCAAAAATACCCTACAAGAAAAGAAAACTTTACTTTTATTATCGACGTTCCTACCAACTGAATACCATTAGTGGATGATTTTTAGATCACAATCTTGAGCAATAAAAAGGATTTTATTTAAATTAGGGATTTACAAAATTTCATTTATAAATATTTTTTAAAACTATGGCAAATTGCTATTTTTAAATTTACAAATTTGTTTGTATTAAAGCTTATGTTTCTGTTTAAATAAACTTTAGTCAAAAATATTTAAGAATATTTTAATTTGATAAAAATTTTATTTTTTTGGTCAATATATACCATCTTAAAATCAGTTTCCTTTACGGTTTTTAAAGAATGTCTAAATATGCCAATTTTATTAATAAAATGCCTATTTTTTAAAAAAAATCCTTTTTAGTTGCCCTACTTATTCTAGAGCAATGATATGTACATGACATAATTTTGTTATTTTGAATACCTTATATACATTATTTGCTAAATAATTAGTTGTGAAAAGCTCTTGTTGGATATAGTGAGCAGAAAATTCTCAAACAATGGGACCCCCTCGATTCAATTCCAGGGTATAGCGACTAAGTGCCCTATTGACCCCTATGAACTAGTAGAATGCCTAAAACAGAAAAAAAACGTAAAAACTTTATACACTCATCTACGTTTTGGGAGCCACCATTTTAAATAAAATTAAATAAGAATAATATTGAAATTAAAATTAAAATTGTCCCATTGTATAAAAACCGGAGTATATCCAGCAGAAACTTTCCAAAACATAAATCCGCCACCAAAAAAAAACTTTTAAAATGTTAAATAAAAAACTTTAAATTAAAAAATTAACACGTTTCCTTCGTACCCTCCTATCAAAAAAAAAAATTTTTCTTTTTTAAAAAAAAAATTTTCAAAAACATTTATTTTGGCAAATTTTTTTTATCCTCTTTTTTTTTGTCGGTGCTAGGGAGTTTTTCTTCTTTTTGAAAAAATTTCAAAAAGCGTTTAATCTAAAGGGCGTTAACTTTGAATTAACCCCATTTACAACCCCCTTTTTTAGTCGGGTCCAAAAAGTCCGCCCCAAAAAAAACTTCCAAAAAAAAATTCAAATGAATAAAACAAATTGGGGGTATCCCTAATGCTGGGTTTTTTCTCACTAGAATTCGGCTATAAAGCCGGTTTTAGATCAACTAAGAAGGTTTTTTTTAAAATGTCATTTTAAGGAAATCGTGTTTAAAAATTAAAAAAAAAAAAATGGTTCCAAATTCCTTTAAAAATTTAAAAAGATTTTAAAAAAATAGGTTTCTTTTTCCTCATTAAAAGCAAAAAAAATTTCTTTTTTAAATTTTTTTTCTTTGGCGAAAAAAAAATTTTTTTTCCAAAAATTAATTCCCTTAAAATTTTACCAAAATTTAACCCAAAAACTTTTTTTTTCCTTTTTTTGGGACGGCAGATTTAATGGGGTTTGTTAAACTTCAATGGTTGAGCAGTGGGGTTTAAAAAACTAACCAGTCTTAACAAGAACCAACCAGAACAAAGCTTTTAGAATTTTTAATGGACTTTGAATAACTAAATTATTTAAAGTTCGTTCATTATTTTTCGGAGAATTTTTGGCTTTTATTAATTGTTGTTCGGTAATTTGTTTTTTGATCAATTTTCAATTTAAAAAACCGTATTTAAGCAATTTACTTTGGGTCAATTTTTCGGATACCTATAAAGCAAATTATTGATTTTAAATTAGGATATTTGTACAGCTAAACAATGGCTTAGGTTAACTGGTGTGAACGGTCTTTCCGGGAAGTTACCTTTTTGGGCAATTTTCAATTCGTACAATTTTCTTTGGGTCAATTTTTTGGAAGCAGTTTATAAATTTTAAATAAGGATATTTTTACTGCTAAATAATTACTAATTTGTATCCTAACTTTAAACAAAATAACCAGTAATAGAAATTAATTTGGAATATCCTGCATATAACGTACTAAATTTGCGCTGTCTAAACATCACCCCACAATGGGACAGATTGTTTACATAGGGATAAGGCGTAGACGTTTAGTAAAATTATTATAGTCAGTTATGTCAAATACAACAGTTTACTGTTTACTACAAAACAGTTTTTGGGGCCCTAACAAACACCTCACCTAAAGAAAGGCTTTTTGGGCTTGTTTTAAAAAAAAGGGTATTTTGTTCCTATAAAAAAAAATGTTTAGGTGAACATGAAATTTTCATGTTGGGTTTTTTTTTAATTGCAACTGTCCCAAATGGTACAAAAAATTGTTCACAAAAGTCGGAATAATCATGAAAAAATACAAATAACAAAATAATGAAAAAAAGTTACATGTGTCAAAATCAAAACAATAATTATCGTTATTTAGCACGAAACGTTACCTATCAAATATATTATTTGTTAAAACCGTAAAAACTGAGCATCTTCTAAATTGACGTCTGTCAAAACTATGACGTGCACGTAATATTTCTTTCTAAAATAAAGTTAAAATTTTATAGACCTAAAGTTTTTTGTTTAAAATACCATAAAAAATTTAAACTTAAACTTACCTAAAAAAATTGACAACCCCAAGATATAGATGTTATTTTATTTTTCCTGGCATATTATTAATAATAATATTACATTATATAAAAAAAGTGCACTTTATTTACATCTTGGTTTTCACTAATTTTTTTTTTTCTTTGTAACAGCTCCCAAAGGATTTTTTATTCATATATAATATATGCTACACATATACATATACATATAATATATGCTCCTAGTACCAGGTACCGTAAGTGCCGGGTTTTCCGATGTTTAACCCATCTTTTCCCCAGTTCCGTAACCTGTCCACACTGAAACATGCAAATATTTCATTTCACAGCACTTTTTGACAACGCGGTAGTCCACCCCCACGTTATTTTAAATATCTACTACCTAAATATGTCTCCCCGGCGGGGAACCGCACCCGAATCGTCGGCGCGGCGAGCCGAGACTGTGACCACTGCGCTACCGGAGAGACAAATTATATATGGTCTGTGTTAAAAAGTTTTAATCCGTTGTTGCCAGTGTTAAACCTGTGTTGGCAAATATTCATATTAGGAAAACAATTGTATCAACTGGCTTATAATAGATATTTACGGTATAAGTTCGAAAAATAAACCTTTACAGTATGAGTAGCTGTTTACCGACGAGGCGGCGAAGGAGCAGGGTCTGGAATTTCGAAACATTTTTAGTATTCTGTTAAGGTTTTTAAAACAAATAATGTAGAATATTTCTATTTCATTTCATTTATTTATTTTTTATTCATTTCATTATTTCACATTTTTTCATTATTCATTTACTTATCAATTTATCATTCATCATTTC
Source organism: Listronotus oregonensis (assembly GCA_019359885.1). Taxonomy (NCBI): domain Eukaryota; kingdom Metazoa; phylum Arthropoda; class Insecta; order Coleoptera; family Curculionidae; genus Listronotus; species Listronotus oregonensis. The sequence continues at coordinate 6,009 of JAHBCN010026075.1, read as the reverse complement.
ATTATTTCATTCAATTCATATTTTCAATTTTTATTTCAATTTCAATTTCATTTTTTAATTTAATTATTATTTAATTTAAATTATTTACTCATTTCATTCTTTCATTCATTCATTTCATTTTATTCATTTTATTATTCTTTATTCATCATTCTTATTCATTTCATTTCATTTCATTCATTCATTCTTCATTTTCATCGTTCATTCGATCATTGTTCATTTTTGATGATTCATTTTATTTATTTTATTTTATTTTATTTTATTTTTCATTTTTTCATTTTTATTGTTTATTGTTTATTTTATTGATTATATTTTATTTGTTTATTTTATTGTTTATTTTATTTGATTTTATTTGATTTTATTTATTTTATTTATTTATTTATTTATTTATTTATTTTATTTATTTTATTTATTTTATTTATTTTTATATTATTTTATTTTATTTTATTTATTTATTTATTTATTTTATTTTATTTTATTTTATTTATTTATTTATTTTATTTATTTATTTATTTATTTATTTATTTCATTTTATTTATTTTATTTTATTTTATTTTTAACTTGCTTCTAAAATGCGTTTTACATAAGAGTATAAAATAAATATTATACTGAAACAATTTTATTCGTAAATAAAATCGTATTTGAGTTGCTAATATTTTAAATCAAGTTTAGTTTTAAAATTTATTTAACTATAAAAATAATTGCAACATAATACCATGTTGCAAAACTTAAAGTAATTCTGATAATACATAAAAAGCAATTTATTAAAAAAAATATAATTTATTATTTTTAAGAAAAGTCAAATACTACTTTTTCTAACACAATTTATTTTTAAAAGACTTATTGCAGTAACACTCAAGGACATAAGCCAACATTTTTATTATAAGAAGATAATTCTTTATTTACTCGCTATATTGAGTTGTCACCAATGACCTAAGCAAGCAAAGCAAATGGGTAAAAAACACTGAAGTGTGTACAAATATTCTTTGGGGCATTAAGTGGAGGTGTGTTTTTTAAACCAGGTGAAACCAATACAATGGAAAGTTATTTCTTTGTAATACAACGGCGAAAATTTTGATGAAAAGGCTAAAGAATTAAACAAAGGGAGTTAATAAAAAATAAAAACTTTGTATTACAAACGTAAAGAGTTATTTAAAAATGTTATTTAAAGTAATTAAGGCGTTCGTTTATTAATGTATTAAATTTAAATTTTTAAGTTAAAAAAAAGACTCTTACCGCAAGAGCCAGCAAGAGTTTATTTTCGGGTAACAAATTTTATTTTTTTTTACTATTAGGTTAAGGATATTTTGCCATTCAGCCAGTCACAATGTGTAGTTAAGTTTTTTAGGTAAATTTTTATTTCTATTTTACTTTTATTTAAATTTATCTTGATTACGGTGGTAGACTTACCACCGAAACGTTAACTTTGAATTTTTTGGGTTTTTGGAGGTTTTTTTTTCTGTTTCAGGCGATCTGCAACTTTATAGCGGTCAATAGAGCTAAGCACACTCAGTCGCTATACCCTGCACCAGGATCGAAGCGGTCTATTGTATAGTAATCCTTACAAATACTAACTAAAATATGATCCTTGTTGGAGAAACTTACCATACGTTTGTTTAAATATCACCATCAATAAAATATTATGACCATAGTGGTTCCTTCCTACGCGAAGCCCAAATAATATTTTTTGGTGACTTACGTTAAACGTGATACGTTATTATAATATTAAAAAGTTTTTGTTGGGTTACTCGACTAAATTGTTTTTTTTAATGGTCCTGATCTCGGGGTATAGCAAACTATGCCTTGCCTAGTGCCATTGACCCCTATGTACTGGCAGATTGCTTAAAACCAAAAAGACAAAATCTCCAAAAAATTTAAAAAACTCAAAAAACCTATTTACGTTTCAGTGGCAAGTTGGCCACCGTTGTTAAGATGAATCTAAATAAAAAAAATTAAAGAACTTATAATTTAATATTTATCACAAAGCGTTATAAATATTTTAAAAAAGCTATTAAAGTTCCCTAAATTTTTAAACCAAAATGTCATAAAAAATTTGTTTTAATTTTTTTTTCACTTAAGTTTATTTTAAAGACGTTGGCTAACTTGCCACCGAAACCTGGATTTTTTAAAGTTTTTTAAATTTTTTAAGTTATTTGAGGGGTTTTGTTTTTTTTTTATTTAGGCAATCTGCGCGTTTATAGGTGTCAATAGAACTGGGCAGCTCAGTTTGCTATACACCGAGACCAGGACCGAAGTGGTTCCACTTTTTAAAAACTTTGCAGGCGAGTAACCCAACGAAAGCTTATTAAATTATGAATTCGCCATAAAAGTGTAAAACATTTTTAATTATATTAAACATATACATAGTATCGTTGTTTTTATTTAATTTTTTTGATATTTCTATTAAAGTCAATTATTTATGGTTGTTTCAGGTAAGTTATAGTTATTTATTTAATAGTTTATAAGTATAACTGTCCTGCAAGTTTAGTTATCATAAGACAAAGATTTTAAACTTTAAGCAGTAATTAGAGCCTAAAAAGTACTTTGATTTTTAAACGCAAAACCATATTATATTAAAACCTACGACCATTAATTTAGTTATTTTTAATACATACTAAAAAGGTCATAAATATTGCAACAAGGTACCTATAAATTTACCAATATATTTTCTTAGTATAAAATCAACATACACTAATATCTAGAAACCTGACATTCAGATAATAGAAGACATATACAGCAGCTTTAAAAAAGTTCGGATTCTTTCTTCGTGCCAGAAAGTATTTCCTTTTAATCCATCTAATCTAATTGTATCCTAAATAAGACCATATTAAGAATATTGTTCTCATGTCTTGCGTCTCCGCGCTGTAGGAGATCTATTGCTCTTTTATTAATATTTTAACGGCTTTTCTCGATGGTATAATTTTTTTTTTAGCACCCCCAACAGAGCAACACGTAGTAAACATCACTTTACATTCTAACTTGGAAGGCCCCGAACTTTCTACTTTGTTTGGTCCTTCACCCCAAGTGCCTAGACTGAAGAACCTTCTACTCGAGATGTTTTAACTTCTTCAAATCTCCAAATGTATAAGTCCATTAGCGGTTTATGAGGCAAGGGAGCAATATATGTTAACACTTTATTTATACAATTTTTAAAAATAAATTGAATAAGCATACACAAAAAATATAATTATTATAGTTATTTATAGGCTATCGACTATGTACTATAGAAAGAAACTACAACGTTAAAAAAGTTTTATTGTTCATACCTTTAATTGATCCTTAAAATGAAAAAATCTCGAGATGTTACCATTTCTTATTTTATATGCTTTGTCGAAAACATGTGATTTTATTCTTATATAACAATAAAGCAATATTCTTATTATTTATTTAAAAGGGTGCATTTTCTAGATAGAGGTAAATTTATCCACTTTTTAGTTTTCTAATTTTCATTACATACATTAACAAAAAAGAGGTTTAAAATTAAAGTTTTTATTAAAATGCAACATAAAATTTTTTATTTTCTTTTTATTTTGACCCATACCTTTTTTATACAAGTTTTGGTTTTGCTTTACAGAAAAAAAAAGCTGTTATCATGTTCTTTAAAATAATTTTTGATAAAAGCGTTTAGTATTTGTAGTTACCGAGATATAATTTTTCAAATTTGGCTACAATCAGTGTTTTTCTTATTTTTAATGTTTTTTTTAAACTTTGTCCTATAACTTTTTTCTTGTGGATTTTGATACTAACAGTATAACATAAAATAAAAAGCCTTTAAAGGTGTCTTGTTAAAATATGTAAAGTTATTAGTTATAGAGATTTAAGTTTCTTTACTTTGTCATTCCAAGCACTTGGCAGAAATCACATTGCGTCAACATCACGTTAAGACCATAACATTTCAAAGTTGGGAAAGTAGTCCGTATCCTGTGGTATTGTATAGATTAAAATAAAACACTCTTTTTAACCACATTTTTTTTATTGACGAGTTATATACCTCAAGGGAGAGAGAAAAACATGTTTTCGCTTGAGATGGTCATCATGAGCCTAATTACAACGTCACTTATAATACAGATGTACAAAAGGCCAATTATTACAAGGAAAGTTGACAAATTTTATTTTATTTTAACATAAAAATCAAAAAAAGAACAACAATTTAAAAAGTTGACTCTTTTGTAAACTGTCAACTTTTTTGTAATAGTTGATCTTTTGTACAGCTTTCTTCTAAGTATATCATATTTAGGCTAGTTATGACAAACTCTATGGCAGAATCATGTCCCCCTCTTCCTAAAGCTCTATGTTTCATCAATGTTTCAAGAATGGCGTCTCCTACAACACTTAGCATTCTGGACTCCATTCAAAGAAGAGCCGTTTGTCTTATTAATGATTCCACGCTTACAGAAAGGCTTTCTTCTCTTGCCTATTGTCGAGCTGTAAGGAATGTTGCTCTTCTATAGATATTTTCACGGCTTCTACTCAGAGGAGGGCCTCTGGGCCCCCAGAACAACATGTAGTGCAACTTCTATACATCCTTTTACAGTGCAACTAGAGAAGCCCCGAACTTCCCGCTTTTTTCGTTTCTTCATCCCCAGAGTGTCCAGACTTTGGAACCTGCTACCCGCACAAGTTTTTCCTTTTCCTCCCAGTATTCAAATTTGTAAGTCCCGTGGAAACAAACTTTCTCTTACCACTCTTAAAACACCCACAGAACGTTAGTGTTTGGGCATCAGCCTTCGTGGACTGTCCAAGAATAAAAAAATGAACAAATTATGCGGTAAAAGACAGTGTTTTTTTTATTCTGTACAATCACAGAATAAAGACCACTTCCTTAATTGTAAAATGCTATATCTCGGCTACTATTAGTTCTACATACTTTAACCAGGCACCATTTTAAAAGCTATAAAATTGGCTTACTTTTTCATGCCATATTGTTAATAACAAACTTAACAGGAAAGAGGATATAGGATAAAGACTTATGAAAAAACAATTAAAATTAAAAAAAAAGAGTAGTCAAGTTTAAAAAATTATATTTCGGTTTTTTAAAAACCTATAAATTTTAAAAAACTTTTTAAGAAAAATTAATATTTTTGGAAAATTCTGTACTAATTATTTAAAAAAAAGGTTTATTCAAAAATAAAATAATTGCAAATTTTTTGTTTTCCTTTTGCTTCGTTTTTTAAATTTATTTTTGTCCAAAAATTTATTTTTTGCCTATAATATGTGACATTTAGATGGAAAATTTAATTTTAAACAACTTTTTTGCTAACGTATCTGTTAAAAGTGCATTAAAAAATAAAATTGAAGACTGAAAAGTTTAGTCCTACCTCAAAAATGCAACCCTTTAAATGGTAGCGCTTCGCGGTTTTTCCATATTTGGGATCTATTAAACGAATAAAACAATAAAACTCCTTTAACGTTGTAGTTCCTTTACTCCTTTTTTGAAATAGTTAACAGCTTATTACTATACCTAATACACCCACAGTACGTTAGTACTGTGAGTGTACTGTGGGTGCTTTGGACTGTCCTAAGATAAAAAAATGGAAATATAACAATATAAGTAAAAAATAAAAATTTTATTATTTAAATTTTCAACTGATTCTTTTTATATTGATATTAAGTGGTAAAGAGCCCTAAAGTTAATTTAAGTGCATCGAGTGAGTCAATTCAAAAATCTGAAATCCACTTCGGTTTCAGAGTCCTGATGTTTCCAGTTCGCCTAACCCTGTTGTTTCAGTCAATATTTAAAGCACCGGGGAATTTATTTTGCGATTTCAGCATCTTTTAAGCCAATTCCGGTTTTTGTTTTATTTGTATTTCGTTTACTGTGTTTTGTTTATTAATGGTACATTAAAAGATTATCTGATGAACGAAAGGATTTTAAACAAAATATATTTTGTTTTATAAACGTAAATGTAAATTTAAATGAAATAAAAAGCCATATTAAAATATATTTGGTAATAACAATTGGTCAAAATTCTGGGAATATTTAAAATTTCTAAAACATAAAAACTAACAAAA
>JAHBCN010026074.1:0-10840 GCA_019359885.1 Listronotus oregonensis | reverse complement strand
TAAACTTAACATTTCGTACGCGGTGTGGATTTGCAGTTCTTTTTTGCAAGTTAGACTTATTGCGTTTAATACAACCACTGGTAAACGCCGTCGCCTCGAGTATACACTTTACACTATTTCGTTCTACTTTGTTAAGCTAAGTTATTAACTTTGATATAGTTTTTAAATAGCTCAATCAAATAATTTCTGGCCCAACATGGCATGAAATAGGCTATTTAGTTTTATTGTTTTAATTGGTCTATTAGGGTGCTAATACCAGTAATCTGTGGTTTCCCACCAAAATTTTTGATGGGAGGGAACTTTTGACAGCCTAAAAAACCACGAATTTTTTTGGATTTTTTTTCAGTTTTTTATATATATCTCAGAAACTAATAGTCCTATTGATTTTTTATTCTATAATTTTTAAAGAACATTTTCTACAATTTTTTCACCAACTAAGTCCCGGCTAACTCTAACAGCAACGAGCTGCAACCAGTCAAAATTGTCTATTTTTGCCAACATTGCAAAAAGTCGCCTCCTATTAACTACTTTAAATTCTTTATAGCTCGTCCAAAGTATTATAAAGATTATAAAATTGATTATGGTTGAAAATGGTTAAATTAAAAAAGGCAATAAAGTTTGAATTTATAAAGATGAAGACTTAGTTCGAAATGGAAAGCATATATTATCAACACATCAATAGACGCATTAAAACTTTATGGCTCTTATCTGTGAAGGTAATCCTGTAAAAAAAAAAATCTCATACAGTATTAACCATATTTGATGAAGATGTTTCAAATATATTGGTGTGTCAAGTTTACATTGTTGAATACGTTTCTTTTTGCTGCACATATCATATCGATTACAAATTAAAAGTTGTCAAGTCAAAACCGAAGAAAATAAAAAAAAATATTTTATTTCAGAATAAGTCTAATAATTAATAAACCAAATCCTGGGTATGGCCCCACAAATGATGAAAATACTGCTAGGCGTTTTTTCGATAACCCACAAATAAGTGCAGAAATCACAGGAGTAAATTGTTAGTTAATTTGTTTCAAATATATTGGTGTGTCAAGTTTACATCGTTAAATACGTTTCTTTTTTGCTGCACATATCATATCGATACAAATTAAAAGTTGTCAAGTCAAAACCGAAAAGAACCAAAAAAATATTTTATTTCAGAATAAGTCTATTAATTAATAAACCAAATCCTGGGTATGACCTCACAAATGATGGAAATACTGCTAGGCGTTTTTTCGATCACCCATAAGTGCAGAAATCACAGATGTAAATTTTGAGTTAATTGAAAATGTTTGATTAATTTTAAAAATCATATCGACTACAAAATTAATAGAAATAAATGTAGATTGTCATTATCTCGAACCACATTTTATTTATCATTGTATAATTGGTACTCTATGCCCAGTAGTTCATAAGGTATTAGTTCACGGGGTTGGTATAAAATGGTTTTGACTTACCAGTTGATCAGCTTTCGGAGGACAACTTTGGAAGCAAGACATAAGAAAGGTCGAAAAATTCCATTAAATAATGCCCGTAAGTGCTCTAAAATCTAGAATATCTGCGCATAATGATATAATTAGAACGATTTTGTTAACATCCAATCCCCATTTAGCTAGCCTCAGAAAATTTAAATCTAAGGAAAACTCGATTTTTAGTTAGAAAAGTATGTGTTTATTAAAAATCCTGCAGATTTCCCAAATTTTTAGATTTTTCGGTAACTTTAATTTAATTGAAGAATCAAGTAGTTTTAAATTAAAATAATAAGCCTAAAATTTTATTTATGATTCATTTTTGATTATTTATTTTGTTTTGCAAACTATTGCTAATTTTAAGAATTGGTTTTTATGTTAAGTAGTTTAATATTAAAATTTATTTACTTATATTAATATAATCAATTTTTCAAACTACAAAAAATTAACTAAGCTCTGTCGTGTTTCGGCCACACTGTATACATAAAATTGTCAGGCCAAAAACCCTAACCAAAATAAAAAATCGACGGATCCTAGTTTTCGAGAAAATTACACCCAAATTTTAAATGAATTCATAGATTGATTTAGGGACACACTGTATATACCAGTGGTAGCAAAACTTTAAACCCTTAGAAAGTATAAGTGACGAGCTATAGATAACAATTTATTTTTGTTTTAAATTGCATTTTGTGTAATCAGAGTTATGATTTTTTGTTCCGTCTTACCATAAAGATCGGATTGGATACTCCAAATTTTTTTTAAATTTTAAAATAAAAAAAAAATCAATAGGACTATTAGTTTTTAAAGATATATCAGCAGAAAAAAGTACTAACATTCGTGATTTTTTGGGCTGTCAAGTTTCTCCCATAAAAAAATTTGGTGGGAAACCATAGATCACTATTTTATTAGCACCCTAATAGACCAATTAAAACAATACAACTAAATAGCCTATTTCATGCTTACTTGATCCCTATTTTGAATGACAATTTGATTGGGCAAAAACAAAATATTTTAAAAACAAAAATACTGCTTAATTATTACTTTACAGCATTTAACAAAAACAATTATTTTTTAATTTACAATAAATTTTTGTCAAAATTAAAATACTGGGTTAGTTATATTTTTACAGTGTTTATTTATAAATGCCATTTTTTTTTAAATGTATTAACTTATTAATATTTTAATTAAACAATTTCTTATACTAAACTGGATTCGTGGGTTTTCACATATTGTTGATTATGCAAACAATTTTATATAATATAGCTATTTATGTATCAAGGCGTTACTGGGACTATTCACCCTGAAGGTCAGCACCGAGGGCCTCTGGCCCGAGGAATCATTTCGTGGGCATTATAGTCCGAATCCCCGTGGTCTATCATGCTTTATGACTACCCAAAAAAGAGTTTCAATGACCGCATTATTTATTCGCAATATAAAAATAAGTTGCACCTGCGTAAATTAGGTAATGACTGGTGTTAAGTTTATGACTTGATGTTTCTGTCAGTTAGTCGGTTGGCATTTTTATTTAACGATTTGCTCAAAATGGAAGAAATTCCACAAAATATAAGAGAAAAAGGCCATAAAAGCGACCGAAAATCTTTTGCCAGTTAAATAGCAATACGTAACTTAAATCATTGTACTTCGTTCAGTTACGTATTGCTAACAAATGTTGGGCGTATTTAATGACCGATAATGAATGGAGAGATTGTTGACCCAAGCATATAGTGTGTTAGCTCCGTCAGCTGCGAATCCAATCATGTTTTGTTTGTAGGGAATATTTTTGATTATCAAAATATTGTTTACATTATCATGTAACGCAGAAGCAATACCATCTACAATTGGTATTAAGCACAAGTGTCTTCCATCTTAAGATACTGCTGTCCTGGCAATGAGCGCCAAGTGTTTTGTGGTGATTTGTCTGCTCTCATCAACAATTAAAGAAAATTGTTCAGTTTTCAAAGTCTCGACTAATTCACTGTGAGACAATTTTCCAGTTACATTTGTAATAATAGCCTGTGCCTTAGTTTTTTCGAAAGTTATCTCTTTGGCTATTTCGGAATCTGGGCACACATCTTGGATAAGTGTCTTTAGGTCACCTGAAAAACAATAATTATGATTTGAATACATACAGTAAAAAAAATGTTGTTGTGAAGAAAATATGATACAACAAAACCTATAGATTATTAAATTACTAATCCTAGCTAGCCACCACATATGAACTTACCGGCAATATTAAAAGGTAAATTATTTTTTGCCAAAAAACATGCCATTCTTATTTCACCGGTTTTGATTTTATCCTCAAATGCATTTTTTGACTGACTTTGACCAAATTGGATGATGGTTAGTTGGTTTGCTGTGCCTAAAAAGAAATGTTAAAATGTGTATAACCTGCTTCATTGATTACTGACTTTCATTTAAAATATAATAATACCCAAAGATCAAAAATTATATCACATCACAATAAAAGTAAAACAATAAACGTGAGACCTTCACCTTTTATTAACAACGTAACGAACTATTCGCATGCTTTATTTGAATAAACCTTCCACCACCGCATTTAAGATCCACCTGCATGTTTTACAATAAAAGTATCCATTCCCTTCGTACTACCTTGTAGCCAACTTGCATATTCCTTTTCTTTCCCATGACTTGATATATTTTTGATCATAGTGCATTTTTCTGACCTTTCGTGGTGGAGTTTCTGACCTTCTCCACTATCATGTGCATCGCTGCTATCAAAATCCATTGCTCTTTGAGCTAGACTCCTTGCAGAAGCAGGTCACGATTCACAACTCTGTAGTAACTAACAAAACTAGACAAAAATAAATAAAATCACAATCACTACAACAAATTCAATTCAATATATTTTGATGTAATGTAAACAACAGGTTTTTTAATGCAACTATGCAACAGCTAATCGCTTTTCATCGTTAAGTAAAATAGCGCGAAATGCAACGTATTTTATTCCAGATTCCAAGGGTTCGTTCTCGGGTCCTCGACTCCATCTTCACGCCCCTCACTGAACTATGAATCAGAATCAGTTTTCTTTTAATATTTCACAGGGTAAAGATACTTTCAAATATCAATGCAAAAAGAGGTAGATTTGAGGCTTAAGTTGATAACAGGTAGACTGAGGGCAAAGTAGGTAGATCTACCTAAAAGTTGGTAGAGTTGGTAACACTCAGCGAAACCTGACAAATTACACATTTCAATGCACTTTGAATAACAAAGCCCTCTGTGAATATAAATGAAAGTGCTGAGTGTCTTGAACAGCTTTAAACGGTAATTACTATTAGAGTTAAAAATAAAACATTTTTAGGTTGAAATTCCTGCAATATTTTTTAGGAAAACGAAAACAATTATAATATAAGATAAATTTATGTTCTACATGTTTGTAGCGGGTTTATTTGGGATTTTTTGAGTATAGTGCAAGCACAGTCAATTGACGATAAACTTATAGATCTTCTAGCAAATACATTTAACAAACCTTTAAGAAGAGCATATATCAGCCTTTCAATGGCACCATTTTTAGGATAGGCAAAAAATAAAACCAATCTAGTTACTAAAATTTTATCTAGCTTCAGCTACATAAAATTTATAACATTAATAGGAAATCTTATAAACGTTTTTTTGTATTTTGTTTTTTTAAATTAATAAAATGTTTTATACCTTTTTTTAAACAAATTTATTATAGTAAATTTAATACCCATTTATTAAACTTTGTCTGATAAGCCAGGAATGTTTGGTAAATTAGATTTCTTATATCATGTTTTAATTTGATCTGAATTTTTGTTTTTTACAAATTTAATTATTAATATAAAATTGAAAGCATAATTATTTAGAACTAAAATGTTTAGCCAAAATTCTTTTTGTGTTAGAAAACGACTTTAAATAAAACACTATTTTTTTTTGTTTCATAATTTAACTTTTTGTAGTGTGGTTATTGCTTTAGGTAAACGTTTTGCTCAACAAAGTAGCCTAGCACTTAAAACATATTTATTTTAATTCCATCCTAGTGGCCCGGGCCGACAAGTACTTTTTTTAAGTTTTCATTTATTTATCCCTTTTACATGTTAGTTTTATTTTAATTGTATTAAATATATTGTTTAAAATACCGATATTTCAAATGTTCATTGGATACTTTGTGTTCATTAATATGTCATTAAAATATTTCAAATCTTATTAAATCGTTCCTGGTTAGCAAATCCTAAATGGATTAATTATTTCTTATTAATGTTGTTAGTGCAATAGCATGAGGAATAATAAACTTATCAATTTAAACTAAGACCAAATTGACTACTTTATTCATAAAGTCATATTATTTAAAGTACTTTCTAATAGTGCAAAGTTTCATTTATGTCATGTCAAAAAAAAAGGGACCGATTATGTTGTAATAAATACTAATTTTACTTCAGTTATATGTAAGATTAACTAATAGACTTGGTTTTTCATAAAGTTGTATAATGTAATAAAAACAGTGTCGTAGCAAGTCCAATTGGGCTCTTTATCAAAAATTTTTTTTGGGTCCCCCTTTTCCCAAAAAATAAACCAAAACGCTTAAAAAAAACGTTAGCAACATCTATTTTAAAAGAAAAAAAAAAAAGTAATAATAAAAAAAACCCAAAAAAAAATTTTTAAAAAATAAAAATTAAATGACAATGAAAATGACAAAACCCCCCCTTTTTGAGATCTAGCGACACTTTTTTTGCTGTTTGTTTAGTCATATAAAACCTGTTGCTCTGTTGTTTTATTGTGAAAAAACCCAAATTTTTTAAAAAAAAAATATTGAAGATAAAGACTAAACCTGTAAAAGGTCTTACTGTTTAAAAATTTTTGGGGTGACCGGGACATTTTTTTTTCCCCAAATTGCGTAAAAACAAAAAAAATCTGGGGGTTGGGCCGGTGTTAAAAAGTACTTAAAGTAAAAAAGGCGGCAAATGAATTTTACATTTTTTGGGGGTGTTTTTTAAAAAAAAAATTAAAAAATTTAAAGTGTGTTTTAATGATTCGTGTTTGGTTTTTAAATTTTTAAGGTTTTTTTTTTTTTTTTTAAAAAAAAGTAACAAATTTTAGCATTGGTTACCGTAAGTACGTAGGTATACTTTTTGGGGAAATTTTTTCGTTCGTTTTGTTTTTTTTTTATTGCGTTGCATAGGTATTTGGTTTTTAGATACTATTTTTACTGTTTTTTTATTATTTTCCTGGAAACCCTTTTTTGGTATTTTCTCAATTTAATTAATTTTTCCATCCCCAAATCCTTGTTGGGGCCCGGGTTCAAACCCCAAAAATTAAAAAAAATTTTTTGATGCAGGAGAACCAGCTGTATTGTTTCCCCCCTTTTAAAAAAGGCCCCAAAACCTTAAAGCCCATTGGCTTGGGAAATTTTTTCCTAGACAGTCATGGTCACCCTCAAAATATTCTGGGGTTTTTTCGCAAACATTTTGTAGAAAGGGGGCATTATTAGAGAGGATGATTATCGTTTTTCCAGATGGGTCAATAAAATACCTCCCCAAAAAAGACAAAATTAAATGCAGTCCCTTTTTTTCCAAATTTACCAATTACTTCTAAAAAAAAGTCCCTGTTTCCCGAAAAAATCCTGCTGAAAGAACCAAGATAATGCAGGATCGAAGTGACCAATTAAATAAAAAAATTCTGACCTAATTATAAACTTTGACCATTTGATTTAAAATTTTTAAAAAAAAAAGATAACTTTAAATGAATTTTGGGGAAAATTAAAATTGTAAAAAACTCAAAATTTTTTTTTTTTACGCAAAAAGTTTCCTTCCCGATTTACAAATGAACCGCGAAAATTTTTTGGGGAAACAGTTTTTTGTAGGTTCAGATATGCAAAAAGTTTTTTTTTAAAAAATAATAAACCTCTTTTAATGCCCTAAAATGGGGTTTTTCCAATAGACATGAAAAACCAGATGGTCTCAATTTAAAAAATTTTCTTTCTCGTTATAAAAAAAAAGGTTCAGAAATCGATGACTAACCCCCCAAAGTTCCCAAAAATTTTTTAACAAGGCGATTAAAGAAAAAAAAAAGAAGCTTTGGGGAAATTTTTTTTCATCGGGGAAAGAGTCTGGACACTATGAGTCCCAAAAGAATATGATGATATTTATAGCATATTGGCACTTTTGGTTGATCAGTTAAACTTTTCGGGGTTTTTTTAAAAAAACACTACTCAAGTGAAACAATAATAATGTCATTTATGTTTATATACCCCCTTTTTTTATAAACTTACCAACTAAACTTTCTGCAATATCTTTCATCTAATATGGAGGTATCGCCCAATACACATCCTAAAAACACTATAGATTGTGACAAAAGTACCACAAAATTAAAATTTTGTATCATCCTCTTTGAATCCAAATGAAAAAATTGTAAATCTATTAATTGATGAAATTTATATACCCAAAAGGTTGGATTACAGGGAAAAAATCTTGTAGGTGTAGCTTCGAATGACAGTTCTTTGGCCACTCCCGTTCTCGCTTTTATGATGGTTTCTGCTTTTGGAAACTTTTCGGGGAAATAGTCAAACTACTACCAGTTCACAATAAAAAAGGGTAATGAAAGGGTTTCCCTATTACTAAAAATGTTTTTCCATTGACCCAAAAAAAATGGGTTTAAGTTCTAGATATCATAACTGACAACCACAGAATTAACCGATCCATGTTTTCTAATATAACAAGCAAAAATTTAACTTCTTTCCCCAACCCTGATCTACCAGAAAGCAAAATATTTACTAGCTTTGATTTTGTGCATTTATTCAAAAAAATAATTAATAACTGGGAAACTTAAAAAAAATTAGATAAAACCTTTTTTTATCCCGATTTTTACAATTTTGATTTATTAGGCATGCAAAATATAATGACGTTAAGTATATGTATGAGCAGAAGAAAAGGGCCCCGTTGTAAAAAAAACTTTTAAACTTAACCATAAAACAGTTTATCCCAACAATTTTGAGCGTCAAAAAGTTTTTATTGCGGATAAATATGTAATTTTTCAACAATCGCAGCTTTAAATGACTTTGGTTTTAAAGACACAAAACATCTTTTCTTTAAGTTATCAACATTGGGGGATATTGTCAAAATAATACTAGTACTTTAAGGGGGAAAATAAAAAAAAGAGTATTTCGATCCCATCTCTAAAATTGATCATTTCCCCTGTTAATTTTTTTAAAAAAATTTGTTACCTGGGTTGAAGCTTGGCATAAACTTGAAAAAAATATAATGGTCCCCCTTTCAAACGACACCTATTCTGCACTTTTCCATAGTACCCCCTGTTTTACTAGAAATAAATTTACTATTCATTTTCAAAATTTGATTTGTCTATATTTTACCAGGTAAATTTACTACTGAAAAAAATTAGAAAAAAAATTTGGAAATAAAAAGGGGCTTCTCGGAGGTTGTAATTACAATGTTAGCTTTTATGATATTTTAAATGCTAGAAAAAAAATTAAAACTCAAACATATATTTAGAAGCGCTGCTGATGGTAATTTCTCTTTAGCTGAGATTAAAAAAAAGGGGGGACAGCTGTATCCCGGAAAAAGATCTTGATTAGACAATACCCCAAAATAATTACACTGAAAAATTTTTTTTTTTTACTTGAAACTGAATACCTAAATGAATATGAAATTGACAAATCGGTACAAATTTTTATAGCCGGTTATGCTGCCCACAAAATTGTAAAAAAAAATAATAATTGTAACATCTGTGTTTCTTTTTTTGTTGAAAGTAAAGGAAAAACCCAATTGACGACGAATACTTATATTGTTACAACGTGGCGGTTTAAAGGTTTTTTTTTTCCCACAGAAAATTTTTAAAGACGTTCTGTTTTCCCTATTGGGGTTTTTGAGAAAATTATTAATGACCCTGATACGAGAGTGACTTCCCAAAAATGGGGAAAAACAAAAAACTATCCTGTGGGATCTTTAAATAATTTTAAACACTTTTGACAACATGAAGGCTTTAATGATTTATGCTCGCAAGTATTTGTGGTAACGAGAACAAAAATATTTTTCATTATGATGTGCTCTATATTTTCAAACATTCTTTTTTTAAAAAAATGTTAAAAAAAAATAACAAAAATTTTTACAGAAAAATCGGAAAAGGCTGAGTCAAAAAACAAAAAAAAGGGAAAATAGACACATTTAATAAATAAATAAACAAAACTAAAACTAAGTACAATTACTAACTAAATGTTAAATTACACTTTTTTTTTAAAAAACAACATCATGTTCTTATGCCTTGACCTATGCCCTAAATTAATTTGTTTTAGAGTTTAAATATTATATAAATATATTTATTTTTTTAATTATTATATGATTTAATTATTTTAATGGAAATATCAAAACTATTTACGCGATCTTTGAATTTAGCCTTAAATGAATTTAAAAATACGCGCCTCGATACCCCCGGGTCACTGCTCATCGCGCTCGAGGGGAAAACCGGGTCTAAAACTTTGCCGGTTGCGGCGTTGCCAAGTGGTTGTTCACGGCTTGTAAGGGAAATAGGGCTGTGGTTCAGCTGTATTAGGTTACAGATGTTCAAAAGGTAACTGCTTTACTGTCAAGGGTTGTCTACGGCCACATTCCCCGGGGTGACCATCCCCAATAAGGGTTTAAACACGTGTAATCGAATTGGTTGGGCCCCGGGGGTTATCCATTTACTTGGGGGCCTCGTAATTTTAAAACAACCCCAAACCCTTAAATATCATACCTACCAGGATATTTTTATTTTTCTCTTCATTTATTAAGGAGCCTATATGCCCAAAAAAATCCCACTTTTTTTTTAGTTTTTATATATATATATATATATATATATATATATATATATATATATATATATATATATATATATATATATATATATATATATATATATATAATTTTATATATATATATATATATATATATATATATATATATATATATACAGGGTGGGGCACCCCCCAAAGCCACGGGTTTTTTACAAAACCCCTGACAATTTTTTGAAAATTCTTTTTCAGGATGTATACAGACGGTAGAGGACCTTCATTTAAAAATATTTGCATTTATACAAAGGGGGATTTAAAAAAAAGTACCATATCAAAGTTACGTTTTTTTTTAAAGGGACACCCTATATTTTTTTCCCGGTTTTTTTATTCTAAAGCAAAAAAAAAAGCCATGTTTCAATAAAGGGTTTCCCATACCTAATCCCCAACCCTTTTGAAATATTTGCAAATTTCTGATTTTGTAGAACTTTTTGTAAAACAATTTTTTTATCGTAAATATTTAAACTAGAATTAAATTACCATAGCCAATATTTTTAAAACATACTATTAGGTACGATATGGTTTAACATTTTATTAAAAATATTATACAGGGTGG
>JAHBCN010026073.1:0-10826 GCA_019359885.1 Listronotus oregonensis | reverse complement strand
ATAAGAAAATAAAAGTTTATTTATTCACTCCCTAGTAGTGACTTTTATTTAAATAATCCCAACAGGCGTTTAAAACGAATATGAAGTTGGAATTTACCCATAAACCCTTACATTTGCCCGAAACCCCCCAGCACCCCCATCCCAAAGGGTCAAAATTTTATTCATTTGGAAAAAAAAAATAAATATCTGACAATACGTTTTTTGGCGTGCTAAAAACGAATATGAATCAATCACTCTTAGAAACCCTCCAGCACCCCGCATCCCAAAGGATTAAAATTTTATTCATTTGGAAAAGATATAATAAATATCTGACAGTACAGTTTTGGCGCGTTAAAAACAAATATGAAGTTAGATTTCATCACCCTTAGATTTTGCCCAGCGACTCCCCAGCCCTCCTGCCCTAGGGTCAAAATTTTATTCATTTGGAAAAGATATAATAAATATCTGATAATACACAAAAACAAATATAAAGTATTTACCCATACCTTGAATTTAACCCTAGCAATCCCCAGCAACCCCCAGCATCACCCAGCAACCATCCAAAAAGAATTAAAATAAATATGTAACGATTTCAGTACACCAAACAACGTATTGTCCCATATTTATTACAACTATTCTAAGTGAATAAAGTTTTACCCATTAAGCAGGGGGAGTTGCTGGGGGTTGCTGGAGCAAAATGTAAGGGTGATTGGTAAATTTTGACTTTATGTTTATTTTAGCACATCAAGAAGTACCTATTGTCAGATATTTATTTTAATTTTTCTTATAAAATAAAATTTTTGACCCCTAGGGTGGTTTCTGGGTGATGCTAGGGGTTGCTGGTGTTTGCTAGGGTTAAATTCAAGGGTTATGGGTAAATTCTAACTTTATATTCGTTTTTACAACATCATAAACGTATTGTCAGATATTTATTATATCTTTTCTAAATAAATAAAATTTGAATCCTTCGGTCCTTAGGGGGTGCTGGGGGGTTGCTTTTACAACATCAAAAAACGTATTGTCAGATATTTATTATATCTTTTCTAAATGAATAAACTTTTGATCCTTCAGGGGGTGCTGGGGGGTTGCTGGAGCAAAATCTAAGGGTGATGGGTAAATTCTGATTTCGGATTCGTTTTTAGCGCACCGAAAACATACCGGAAGGTACTTACATATCTGGTTCAGAACTTTTTTGTGTGCCTGTTATTCTTTGTCTGGCAACATCCAGTAATAATTAATAGGGCACGAGTCGCCAGTCGGCGTATCGCGTATGTATATGAGTCTTTGGTATGTGTGCGTGATGACGGCGTCCCAGGGGCGTAATTCGCGTTACAATCTCAACTACCGCATTGGTTGAAAATCGCCTGTGCTGTCAAATTTCATATTTTTAACCAATGGAATCGTTGTGATTGTTTGTTCTTTGCGCGAGTTACGTCACTGGGACGCCGCCATCACGCACACACATTAGCATCGACCCATATGCACACGCAGGGTTCAAATTATGGAGGTCACGAGTGTGTAATACTTAATGGATAAAAATGAATATGGAAAAACATGTAATACGAGTGTTAAGAAATAAGATACAGAGTGCCTATCCTAGGAAAAACATTAAATAGGGATTTAAAGGCATAGAAGGGAATGAACAATCAGACCTACTGGCCAAAACTGAATCTAACACAAAGATATACATAAATAACATTTTCTACAAAAAGGCCCTACAAAACTTTACAAAAACATCTCAAAAGAATTACACAACTGGAATGGGACTTAGAAGAAAGCAACAATAAACTGCAAAAGGTAAACCACTATTCTTTGAGCAAAATAACATATCTCATTTGACCAGAAGAACATCTTGCATAATAGCCAGACTACGTATCGGACACACCATCAACTCATAAATACCTGATAGAGAAAACTAACCCACCTCGATGCGAAGTATGCGACTGTACTTAGCATTTAACACATCTTCGAAGAATGTAATAAATATAAAAATGAACTACAAAACATGAACATAGTAGGAAACATCAAAGAAAAGTTATCATACAAAAATTCACTTCAAATTATGGAATTCTTAAAAAGAAACCAACTAATAGACAAAATATAGAAAACATAAAGAATTTGGGAATAAATAGAAAGAAACAATTACAAGCTCACAAACAAAGATAGAAAAATACACCAACTAACACTCACATAACCACAACTAGTAATATAAATAGACCCAGCAAAATTAAAGACACTAAAAACCCAAAGGGTTGACGTGTCTATAATTAATAAATTCTCTCTCTCTCTCTCTGATTTCAAGTTATTTAGAACCTGTAAGTTGTTGTAAAACGACAATTTTTAAACGTCTATATTTTAAAAAGAGTTGAGCTTGTTATTAAGATTTACCAAAAATTTTGGTTTTATATTAGATATTACCGCATAGTTTGGAGTCACTGTTCAACCAGTGGCGTAGTTAGAAGCATGGGGCCCGGGGCAAAAGGTTTGGGGGCCCTCATGAGTTTAACCAAAAATAAAAATATACGATAAAAGAAATATTCATATTTAATATTAGCAAACAACAAAAATTTGTACCTAACTAAATAAAAATTATTCTTTTTAAAAATATTTAGTAAACATGGATAACCAAATATGATACAACAAAATAATTTAAATATATTTAAGTAATAGATACGTAAATATATTGAACCAAAATAAAATTAAAAATGTCTCTATAATTATCCCTTTTAAATCGATATTTTTAGCTTCTTCATTCTCTATTGAATGGGAATGGGGAATTGGAAAAATGTATGTGTTTCGTGTAAAGTTTATCAGATATCTGAAAGTTTTAAATAAAAGGGGAGGGGGTCATTCTTATAACAAATACATAAAAATATACAGCCCTGTATATATACAGGGTGTCCCAAAAGGTATGGTCCAAAGTTTGGTATATGTAGATTGGATCAAAATAAGGTAACAACTTCATATAACTTTTTGCTCTAGGCCCTTCTTTACCGAGCTATTAGCTTTTAAAGGTGACAATTAAAAATCGATTTTTTATTAATAACTTCTGAACGGCTGTACGATCTGAAATTTTTTTGTTGATTAATTTAGCTAATAACTGTCTTGCATTAACTGCTATAAACATGTCCCGAAACCATCAAAGATACAGGTCCGACATCAAATTTGTAAAAAACTTCAAAATTTTTGCAGTGTCGATATTTAACATTTTGACCTTACAGATTCTGAGTTTTCTATGGAAAAGGTCATACTTTATCTTTATTGATTGGACGAGCGGTTTTCGCGTAAAACGCATTTAAAATCATTAAGGTATACTGAGGGCTCTACGTAAGATATACCCTGGGGCTCTAATAAGGTGCACTTAAGGACTCCCTATGAATATTATGCCAAAATCTACTACGAGATGTCAATTTTCAGCTGAAAATTATAAATTAAAAGTTAAAAAAACTTAATTTAGTTTAACAAAAAAAAATAAATAAATAAAAACAATAAAACCATACAGCAAAGTAGAAACTTTATGATTATTAGTAGAATTACAAAAAAAAAACTGCTATGCGTAAATTTAACTAAGGTATGTGTTCATAGTGAGCACCCTGTACAGCTACACATTTTCTTAATTTACTAAGACATGTTTTTTAAACCTGAAACAACATGTTAGGGTTATTCCTTATTGCAGCTCAATGAAACATATTTCTTTCTAATAAATCTTCAAATAAGATCAAGACGGCCACTTTCGCTTTTATTTATAATTTTTAGCTGAAAATTGACTTCTATAAGTAGATTTTGACATAAGATTCAAAGGGAGTCCTTAAGTACACCTTATTGAGAGCCCCAGGGTATATCTTATCGAGAGCCCTCGAGTATACCTTAATGATTTTAAATCATCGAAAATCGCTCGTCCAATCAATAAAGATAAAGTATACCTTTTTTTCATAGAAAACTCAGGGAATCTACCAGTAAGGTCAAAATGTTAAATATGGCAACACTGCAAAAATTTTGAAGTTTTTTACAAATTTGATAGTTCGGACCTGGTAGATGGGTTTGGAAAAAAATTTTTTTTCAAAAAAATTTTTTTTCCAAAATTTTTTTTTTCCCCCTTTAAAAATTTTTTTTAAAAAAATTTTTTTTTCCCCCAAAAAAATTTTTTTTTTTTTTTTCCTTTTTTTTTAAAATTTTAAAGGCCCCCCCCTTTTAAAATTTTTTTCCCCTTTGGGGGAAAAAAAAAAAACCCAAAAAAAGGGTTTTTTTTTTAAAAAAAAAATTTTTTAAAAAACCAATTTAATTTAAAAAAAAAAAAAAAAATAAAAACACCCCAAAAACCCCTTTTTTTAAAATTAAAAAAAAACCCCCAAAAAATTTTTTTTTTAAAAAAGGGTTTTAAACCCAATTTTTTTTAAAAAAATTTTTAAAAAAAAAAATTTTTTTTTTAAAACCCAAAAATTTTTTTTAAAAAAAAAAAAAAATTTTTCCTTTTTTTAAATTTTTTCCCCAAAATTTTTTTTAAATTTTTTTTGGTTAAAAAATTTTTAAAACCCTTTTAAGGCCCAAGGGAAAAAAACCCTTTAAAAAAAATTTTTTTTTTTTTCCCTTTTAAAAAAAAAAAAAAATTTTTTTTTAAAAACCCAAAAAAACCCCCAAAAAAAAATTTAAAAAAAACCCCAAAAAATTTTTTTTTTTTAAAAAAGTCCAAACCCCCCGGGGGGTTTTTGGGTTTTTTTTCCCCCCAAAAAAAATTTTAAAAAAAACCCAAAAAAAGGGTTAAAAAGGTTTTAAAAAAAAATTTTTTTTAAAAAAAAAGGGGGGCCCCCCAAAAAAAAGGGGGGGTTTTTTTACCCCAAAGGGGGGTTTTTAAAATTTTTAAAAATTTAAAAAAAAATTTTTAAATTTTTTTAAAAAAAAATAAAAAAAATTTTTTTTTTTTAAAAAATAAAAAAGGGGGGGGTTTTTTTCCAAAAATTTTTAAAAAAAAAAAAAAAATTTTTTTTAAAAATTTTTAAACCCAAAATTTTTTAAATTTTTCCCCCTTTTTTTTTTTAAAATTTTTTTTTTTTAAAAAAAAAATTAAAATTTTTTAAAAAGGGGTTTTTAAAATTTTAAAATTTTTTTTAAAAAAATTTTAAAAAAAGGGGGAAAAAAAAAAGTTGGGGGGGGGAAAAAAAAAATTTTTTTTTTTAAAAAAAAAAACCCCAAAAAAGGGCCCAACCAAAAATTTAAAAAAAAAAAAAATTTAAAAAAATTTTTTTTTAAAAAAAAATTTTAAAAAATTTTTTGGTTTTTTTTTCCAAAAAAAAAAAAAAACCCAAACCCAAAATTTTTTTGGTTTAAATTTTTTTTTTTTTTTAAAAAAAAATTTTTAAAAAAAAAGGGGGGGAAAAAAAGGGGTTTTTTTAAAAAAAATTCCCCTTTTTAAACCCCCCTTTTTCCCCCAAAAACCTTTTTTTTTTCCCCTTTTTTAAAAAACCCCCCAAAAGGTTTTTTTTGGGTTTTTTTTCCCAAAAATTTGGGTTTTTTTTAAAACCCAAAAAAAAATTTTTTATTTATTTTGGGATTTTTTCCCCCCAAAAAATTTTTTTTTTTTTTTTTTTTTTCCCCCCCTTAAATTTTTAAAAAAAAAAATTTTCCCTCCAAAAATTTTTTTAAATTTTAAAAACCTTTTAAAAATTTTTTAAATTTTTTTAAAATTTTTAAAAAAAAAAAAAAAATTTTTTTTTAAAAATTAAAAAAAAATTTTAAAAAAAAAATTTTTTTTAAAAAAAAAAAAATTTTTGGGTCCCCTTTTTTAAAAATTTTTTTTTTAAAAAAAAAATTTTTTAAAAATTTTAAAAAAAAGGGAAATCCTTTTTTTTTTTTCCCCCCAAAAAAAAAAATTTTTCCAAAAAAATTATTTTTTTTTTTAAAAACCGGGAAAAAAAAAAAATTTTTTTTTTTTTTTGGGGGAAAAAAAAAAAAAAAAAAAAAAAAAAAAAATTACCCGGGAAAAATTTTTTTAAACCCCAAAAAAATTTTTTTTTTTTTTTTTTAAAAAAAAAAAAAAATTTTTTTAAAAAAAAATTTTTTTTAAAAAAAAATTTTTTTTAAATTTTTTAAAAAAAAAATTTTTTTAAAAAAAATTACCAAAAAAGGGGGTTTTCCGGAAAAAAGGTTTCAAAAAAACCAAACCAAAACAAAAAAAACCCTTTTTTCCTTTTTTTTTTGGGGGGGGGGGAAAAAGGAAAAAAAAAAAAGGGGGTTTTTAAAAAATTTTTTTTAAAAAAACCCCAAAAAAAAAAAAATTTTTTTTTTTTTTAAATTTTTAATAAAAAATTTTTAAATTAAACCCCCCCCTTTTAAAGAAAAAAAAAACCCCTTTTTTTAAAAAGGGAAAATTTTTTTTTAAAAAAAAAAAAAAAACCCCTTTTTTTTTAAAAAGGGGTTCTTTTTTTTAATTTTTAAAAAAATTGACAACCGAATTACTGAATTTCGGGCTTTTCTATTTTTTAAAAAAAAAAGCATATATATTTATATATAATTTTTAAAAATTAAAATAAAATTTTAATAAAAAAAATATATATATAGGGGGCCCCTTTTTAAAGGGCCAAAAATTGGGGGTCATGGGGATTGGAAAAAACCCGTAAATGGGAACCCTTTTTGCCCCTTTTTTCCCAGAAAAAGATTTTTTTATTAAAAATTTTTTAAGCTTGTAGATCGGGGAATTTTTTTTTGTTTAAATTTTTTTTTTCCCCCCTTTAAAAACCCCCCATAGAGGGCCCCCCAAAGGGGGTTAAAAAAAGGCCCACAAAACCCCAAAAAAAACCCAAAAAAGGGCCCCCGGGGGGTAAATTTTCCCTTTTGGGGGGTTCCGGTTTTCCCGGGAAAAAAATATACTTTATCCTTTATTGATTGGACGACCCCATTTTCGATGATTTAAAATCATTGGTTATACTCGGGGGGCCCCCCATAAAAAGGGGCCCAATAAGGGGGGTTTTTAAGGTTCCCCCTTTTATTTTATGTCAAAATTATTTTTTAAAGTCAATTTTCAGCTAAAAATTATAAATAAAAGGAAAGTGGCCGTTTTGGGGTTTTTTAAAAATTTAAAAAAAAATTGCCCTTGAGCGAAATGAAAAACCCAAACCCCCTGTTGCATTTAAAAAAAATTCCTTGAAATTAAGAAAATGTGTAGCTGTACAGGGGCTCACTATGAACACATACCTTAAAATTTAAAATTTTCGCATAGCAGTTTTTTTTTTTAAATTTTACTAATAATCATAAAGTTTCTACTTTGCTGTATGGTTTTATTGTTTTTTTTTTTATTTTTTTTTTTGTTAAACTAAATTAAGTTTTTTTTAATTTTTTATAATTTTCAGCTAAAAAAATTACATCTCGTAGTAGATTTTGACATAATATTCATAGGGAGTCCTTAAGGCACCTTATTGAGAGCCCCAGGGTATATCTTACGTAGAGCCCTCGAGTATACCTTAAGATTTTAAATGCGTTTTACGCGAAAAACCCCTCGTCCAATCAATAAAGATAAAGTATACCCTTTTTTAAGAAAAACCAGGGAATCTACTAAAGGTCAAAAGAAAATGGCAACACTGAAAAATTTTGAATTTTTTTACAAAGGTCCGGACCTGGATCTTGGGGGGCTGAAAAGAACAAGCGGTTTTTAGCTGAATTAATCAACAAAAAATTTGATCAAAAGCCGAGAAGTTTTTAAATAAAAAACTTTTTTTAATTGCCCCTTTAAAACAATAGCTCGGTAAAAAAGGGGGCCTGAAAAAAAGAAGGTTACCTTATTTTGACCAATCTACATATACCAAATTTTACCATCCCTTTTGGGACACCCTGTATATATACAAGGGCTGTATATTTTTATGTTTTTTTATAAGAATGACCCCCCCCCCCTTTTATTTAAAACTTTCAGATATCTGATAAACTTTACACGAAACACATACTTTTTTCCCAAACCCCATTCCCTTTCCAAAGAGAAGAGAAGCAAAAAAATGATTTAAAAAGGGATTTATAAAATTTTTAAATTTTTATTTTGGCAATAAACTTCAACTTAAAAAAAAATTTTGTTGTAAAATTTTTGGACCTTTTTAAAAATTTTTTAAAAGAATTTTTTTTTATTTAGGACAATTTTTTTGTTTTTCAATATTAAATATGAATATTTCTTTTATCGTATATTTTTTTTTTTTTTAAACTCATGGGGGGCCCCCAAAACCTTTTGCCCGGGGCCCCATGCTTCTAGCTACGCCACTGGTTAGAACGTGACCCCAAACTATGCGGTAATATTAATTAAAACCCAAAAATTTTTTGGAAATTTTTAAACAAGCCAATTTTTTTTAAAATATAGACGTTTAAAAATTGTCTTTTTACAACAACTTACAGGTTCTAAATAACTTGAAATCAGAGAGAAAAGAGAAGAGAGAGATTTATTAATTAAAACAGTAAACCCCTTTGGGTTTTTAGTGTTTTTAAATTTTTTGCTTCATTTATATTACTAGTTGTGGTTAGGAGTGTTAGTTGGTGTATTTTTCTATCTTTGTTTGTGAGCTTGTAATTGTTTTTTCTATTTATTCCAAATTCTTTATGTTTTTATATTTTGCAAGGGTTTCAAGAATTCCATAATTTGAAGTGAATTTTTGTATGATAACTTTTTTTTGATGTTTCCTACTATGTTCATGTTTTGTAGTTCATTTTTATATTTATTACATTCTTCGAAGAGGGAAAGAATTTAAATCGCATTTTCGCCATTTTTTTTTCCATCAGGTTTTATAGTTAGAGGGGGCCGAACAGTCGGGTTTTTCAAATGTTTTCTTCAAAGAGATAGTTATTTTGTCAAAAAATTTTTACCTTTTCGTTTTTGTTGTTTTCTTCTGTCCCATTCCAGTTGTGTAATTTTTTTTGAGATGTTTTTTGAAAATTTTTTGGGGGTTTTTGTAGAAAAATTTATGTTATTTTTGGAGTTTCGTTTTGGCCAGAGGTCTGATTTTTCCCCCTTTTATGCCTTTAAATCCCTTTTTAAGTTTTTCCGGGATAGGCCCTGATCATTTTTTAACAATCGCAAATGTTTTTCTATATCCATTTTTATCCATTAAGTTTACCCCTCGTGACCTATAATTTGAAAAACCACCCGCTTCCAGGGTTGATGCAAATGTGTGCGTGATGGCGGCGTCCCACAGACGTAACTCGCAAAAAAGAACAATCACAACGATTCCATTTTTTAAAAAAAAGAAATTTGACAGCACAGGCGATTTTCAACCAATGCGATAGTTGAGATTGTAACGCGAATTACGCCCCTGGGACGCCGTCATCACGCACACACATACGCAAAGACTCATATACATACCCGATACGGACTGGGGACCGTCCCTTTAAATTTGGTGGCCAGACAAAAAATAACACAGGCAAAAAAAAAAAAGTTCTGAACCAGATATGTGAAGTACCCCGGTATGTTTTTGGGGGCTAAAAAAGAATCGAAATCAGAATTTACCCATCACCCTTAGCCCCAGCAACCCCCAGCACCCCCTGAAGGATCAAAAGTTTATTCATTTAGAAAAGATATAATAAATATCTGACAATACGTTTTTTGATGTTGTAAAAAAACCCCCCCGCACCCCCAAAGGGCCGAAGGGGTTAAAAATTTTTTTTATTTGAAAAGATAAAAAATATTACAATACGTTTATGATGTTGTAAAAAAAATATAAAGTTAGAATTTACCCATAACCCTTGAATTTAACCCTAGCAAACACCAGCAACCCCTAGCATCACCCAGCCACCCCAGGGGTCAAAAAATTTTTTTTTATAAGAAAAATTTAAAAAAAATATCTGACAATATCTTTTGATGTGCTAAAAAAAAATGTCAAAAACCAACACCCTTAATTTTCTAGAACCCCCAGCAACTCCCCTGCTTAATGGGTAAAACTTTATTCACTTAGTAGTTGTAATAAATATGGGACAATACGTTGTTTGGTGTACTGAAATCGTTACATATTTATTTTAATTCTTTTGGGTGGTTGCTGGGTATTGGGGGTTTCTGGGGATTGCTGGGTTAAATTTAAGGGGTTTGGGGAAATTCAACTTTATATTTGTTTTTTTGTATTATCAGATATTTATTATATCTTTTCCAAATGAATAAAATTTTGACCCTTAGGGGGGAGGGCTGGGAGTCGCTGGGGCAAAATCTAAGGGGATGGGTAAATTTAACTTCATATTTGTTTTTAACGCGCCAAAAAAGTACTGTCAGATATTTATTATATCTTTTCCAAATGAATAAAATTTTAAACCTTTGGGGGTTCGGGGGGTTTTTTAAATGATTGATTCAATTGTTTTTAGCAGCCAAAAGTATTTTCAGAATTTATTTTTTTTTTTCCAAAAAAAAATTTTTACCCCCTTGGGGGGGGGGGCGGGGGGGGTTTTTGGGGAAAATGAAGGGATGGGAAATTCCCTTCATATTCGTTTTAAAAGCCTGTTGGGATTATTTAAATAAAAGTCACTACTAGGGGGGTGAATAAATAAACTTTTTTTTTTTTTAAAAAAATAAACACAGTTGTTATTACAACCAAAAAAGTCTTAAGACTAAAAAATAAAATTATCATTCTTTTTTTATTTTCTCATTAACGGGCACGCCCAATAACAAATTTAAATACAATATACATATAATAACCCTTAAAAATAAATATAACTTATGACAACATTATATTTCAGTCAGTTATTAAAATTCATAATAATAATTTAAAAAAAAAAAAAAGTTAAAAAAAGCAAGTTAGAAAACTTCACAAACAAATTTTACAACTTTTTTAAATTAAAAAAAATTTCAAACAAACTAAAACATACAAAATTAAAATTTAAATATACACATTAAAAAA
>JAHBCN010026072.1:0-10813 GCA_019359885.1 Listronotus oregonensis | reverse complement strand
TGCCAGAGGTTCGTGGCGGCATGCTTTCAGTTCCTTTAAAAAAATGAGTGGATATGATAGGTGAAAAAACCATGGGAGCGCCGGGGAGCAGTTACTGATGCTTGATAGAGTTGGGGGGGGGAAGTAAAAAAAGGATCGGGGTTAAATTTGGGGGAACCCCTAAAAGTGGTGGTTCCATAATTAGATTGGTGAGCGAGTTGCTGATTGGAAATTTTCTGCTGCCTGCCTTGTGACTTTTTTGTGGAGCCAGCCAACCTTAAGAAATTAAAATCCCGGGAGATTACTTCGGCCAAGGAAAAACGGGAAAAATTTGTCGAATCGAATTGTCAGACGGGGAGGGTATACAGCAGATGAATTTAGAAAAAATCGAAAGTAAGTTTAAGCCAAAGAATATCGGCCTCCCGTTCGGGGTTAGAAACCCAACACGCCAGGTCTTGGGAACGGCACAAACGCCAGGGGTCAAAAGATGAAATGATTCAAACCGGGAAAAAAGGAGGTGGTTGGTTGCGTTTTGGGACTTTTTGGGTTTCGGTAAAAATAGTATGGGGGTTTTGGGGAGGATTGAAGATAATGGTGAACAGAAATTGGGGCCCACATATTTTTAAAGATATCCTTTTTCGATGGTGGCCCCCAAATTCCCCTGCCCGGAGAACCGAAGGGGGGTATTTTCCTCCGGATAATTTACGTTCGGGGGCCATCATCATTATTTCCAAATTTTTTGAGGGGAAAAAAAAAAAGAAAAGAAAAAAAAAAAAAGAGGAAGAAAAAATAAAAGAGAAAGAAGGAGGAGGAAGAAGGAAAATGATCAGCCCAGAACTCGAAACGTACTAAGACTTCAACCTTTTTAAAGGGAAGTGGGTGGCCCCGCCTCAGGGGGGGAAAGCCCTCTCCACCTACTTCGAGGTTAAAAAATGGGGGATTTCTTGGTCGCAATAACTTTATTGCGAATACGCTTTTTTTTTTACAAAGAGGCATTTTGGAAATTTAAAAACCCTTGTGTTATTTTTGGTTATCAAACAATAAATTAAAATCAACGTTAATTATACACACAACAAAAAAATCAATATTTACTTTTTTTACTGTTTTTTTTTTTTTCTTTAATCACAGTGCGAAACAAATATCGGTTTTGTTTCCACAATATATATTTAAATTATATAAAAAAAAACATTAAACACCTTTAAGTTTAAAGTATGTCTTGGGTTTTTAAAAGACCTAATGAAAAAAAAAGGGAAGGGGGTTCACTTTTTTTTTTCTGAATTAATTTTTAAAAAAGGAAATCGAAAATAAAAAAAACCATATTTTATGGCCATATTATATTGGGGCCGCAAAAAACTTCATAGAGGGCAATGGAAAACCCCAGCCATATAAGATGTGCTAAAATCCCCCCCAAGCGGACTGGGTGATAAAGGCGCCCGTCGAGGACTGAAAACTATAAAGGTGGGGTGAGTAGGGGGTCTAAAGAAAAAAGGGCATAGTAGGTTTTAAATAGGTATTCATCTTTCCACTTCTCAATCAACGCTTTACAAGATCGTTTTAAATTGGCAAAATTTTTAATTTATGGGGGAGCCCCCCTTTGAATGATGCAGATGTCAAAACAATCGGTTTTTCAACGGGGTTTTAAAACTTACAAAATTTAGTGTAGAAAATACTGTGGTAAATGCAGATTTAAAAAAATTTTAAAAAAGTGAATTTTAAAAAACTAAATAATAAAGCAAGATGTGTGGCTCAATGCAGTTACATGTTATATAATGGAAAAATTTTTTTTCCAATTTTTTTTAAAACACTTAAAGACGGATTGGGGAAATTGACAGCAAGGTTAGGCGTCTGCGGCATATTACAAAGGAAGACACACAAATTGGCCGGTGAGGTATCTGATTGTATATCGATCATTGATATTTTAATAAAGCTTATTTTTTATTTCTCTATGTTTTGGAAAGTATGGGCACCAATAATAATATTTTATTTGGTAATTAAAAAAAAATAAAAATAATTTAATTGTTAAAACATTTACCTTTAAAGAATATATCATACACAATATTTAAGTTAAAAAATTAAATTAAACTTGAATATTCCAGGATTAGTAAAAAATTCCCCTTTAAATTTTAAATTTGTCATGGAAAATGGAAACCCCTTCGAAAAATATTTAAAACTTAGAAATAATTAAAGATATATTTAGTTATGGTATAAAATATGTTGATTGTCATAATGCAGATAACAAAATAAATAAAATACATTTTTGCTGAGGAGTTACAAGCGACCACCCCCTTCCCCAAAAGTAAAAACAAGACACTAAATTTTAAAAAATTTCATTCCTGATTTCGCAACAATTGTTGTCTGCTTTTTTTTCCGATTAGGTCGATGTTCTGCACCTATTGCTACCCCCTCTCCGTATTTTCACAAAAATTATGTATTTGATATTATTTACTTGTACCAAAACTGGCCATATCGGACAATTTATTTTCAAATACGTAGTCTAGTCAGTTCGTTACAATTTTTCCAATGTTTTAACCGGTTTTCCCCAGCTCACTCATGCAAGTTAATTCAATGATTCTGGTCGTCACACACTTGTGCTTAATCTGATAAATGTGTTTTCTAACCTTTAGCTTGTTTATTTGATATAAGATTGTTTCCCCCAAGGTTAGGAAACACGATAATTGATGGGAATAAAAATAGTTGGGTTTTTGATATTGTTTGTAATTTTTGTAATTATTTAAATTTGATAAACATTTTAGTTATAAAAGGATTGGATCCATTAAAATTTAAAGGGGGAAAAAAAAAATTTTTTGGGGGCTTATTTTGGTACTAAGGAGAAAATAACAAAAATTTTTACAATTTTTTTTCTTAAACAAACAAACAAAGTGAAGTCGCTGCTGCTTTAGAATTTTTCCTTTGACCTCGTTATTTTAATAAAATCAAAAATATTTTATCTTCAGTTTACTGCAGGTCTTTACTACTACATGTGCACTTTTATTTAAAACCCTTTTTTTTAAATAGAATCATAGGCCCAAAAGAACCGGAAAAAAATATAAGTAAATTTTGGGGAAAAAATGAAAAAAAAGATGGCAATAAATTTTCAGGGGTCAGTAGGGCGCTGCAATAATTTTATGTTTAGATGGAAAAATAGGCCACATAATATAAGATATTTTTTAAGCAAACATATAAACATATATCAGGGATGTAGCCTGTTTTTTTGCAATATATAAAATGTATTTTTGTATCTCAGGGTTTTTTTCCATTAAATTTTAAATATTGTACCGGTGAATAACCCCAAAAAAAGGAAAAAAAACAATATTATCGCTAAGTAAGGTTATGACGACTGTTTTAGGGATGCGAACTTAACATAGTTTTTTTTTTTTCTTTGTTTTTAAAGGGTTTTTTGGCGAAAATTGGGTTTTTTTTAAAAGATTAAATAATTAATAAGTTTAAAAATGTACACTAACTTTGTTTTGGCTTTTTAATATACTTTAATTGATAATGTTACTTAAAGACCTTATCTAAAAATATTATTGGTAAAACCATCTAAGTGTTTTTTGTCAGGTTTAAAAAAAAGAATTTTTTTCTCCCTTTTTTGCGATGTAACTTAGTACAAATGATTTATTATCTTGGTACAGTAAACCTTTTTTAAAAATATAAACCTCGGTAATTTAAAAAAAGTTTGTGTTTTTTTCCTTAAAATAAAAAACTGCCGTTACTTGAAGTTCAAAACCACTATAACTTAAAAAAGGATTTTACTATTGGCTCTTAGTAACTTAAAGTAGTACCTTTGCTGACTTTTTTTTTCTTAAATTTTTTTTTAGTAACACATCGTAGGTAGGTACAAAAAAAAGGTTTTCTTTGAAACTCAATTGCTTTTAACTACCTTGTTTTACTAAAATAGCTCG
Source organism: Listronotus oregonensis (assembly GCA_019359885.1). Taxonomy (NCBI): domain Eukaryota; kingdom Metazoa; phylum Arthropoda; class Insecta; order Coleoptera; family Curculionidae; genus Listronotus; species Listronotus oregonensis. The sequence goes on along the minus strand of JAHBCN010026072.1, from coordinate 6,932 downwards.
TTATTACACGTTTAAAATTGAAAGATAAAAAAAAGAAAACGTAGAATGAAATGAAAATTGAATACGCTAACAAAAATTTCCCTTTTAAATAAACCTCGTTAGGTCAACATTTAATTTTTTTTTAAAACCCCCCTAACTTTAGCTCTCGTAATAAAAAACTCGATAACTTAAAATTTTAAACCTTTTCCTTGAGCTTTAGCTTACCGAGATTCTGCTGTATTTCTTCTGTTTATTGATATTCTTGGAGATAATAAGCTAATAAAAAAAGTAACAAAAAAAGAAAAAAAATGTTTGGGTTAAGCAGTTCTTTTTTTATCCTGTTTATACGTTGCGGGAATGGATGTTGCTTAAATTTTTTTTGTAAATGCGCATATTGTTTAACTGGGTTTCAAGAGACTGGAAAAAACGATTTATTGAACGAATGGTTTGGGGGGCAGCTATTTGTGGCTATTATACATAATACGTAAAGGTACTTTTAGTGTCAAGTCTGTAAATAATCATGTCATTATCCCTTATTTCGATAAACTCTTGCAAAACCAAACCAAAAAAATGCAGCTTATGTTTTAAAATGCTTTTAGGGATGTAAAATAAGTAACCCGAAAGGATCAGAAAAAATTTAAAAAAATACATGGTTATAAAGAACATATTCTTTAATCCAGGTTTTTACGAAAAAAATGAAAAAAAAGGATGTATATATACAGGGTGTCCCAGAATATGGGAAATCTCTTAAAATCTGATAGAAAACCTAAAAATATTATGACAACCCATAAATTTTTTTTCCCACGACCCCCTACGTAGATACAGGAAATTTTTTTTTAAATAAGTTTTAAAATACTAGGCGTAATTAAATTTTTTTTTTAAATAAAGGTTACTAGATAAGTTTTTTAAAAACCCCTTAAATCATAGTTGGCTTATTAATTTACCAGAGACGGACTAGCTCTGATACAATAATAGCAATTTTTTTAACACCCTTTGATAAAAGCTTTACAATAATATTTTTTTTTTTGGTTGTTTTAAACCCTTTAAAAAAAAAAAAGGTATTCTTGATTAACATCGATAAAATCACGGGGGGTTTTTTTATTGAATGTCAATATTTTAAGATCCGCTTATTTAAATTTCTGGTTATTGGCAATATTACCAATAAAAATACATTGAAATAAAATTAAGAAATGAATAGGTGTAACATGTAATAAATAATGATTTTTGATGCACTATATAAAAATACCATAAAAAAAAAAGGGAATAAAATATTCGTCTAAAATAATTTAGGAGTTGCGATCTGAAAGTTTTCAAATCTCAGTTTTTCTTAAAAAAAAAAATCAAGTTTTTTTAAATTTTTAAGAAATTGTCTTTCTCTATACCCCCCAAGAAAATCAATTCCCCCAAATTTTTTTACCGTAACCCCCAACTTTTTCCATCAATAAGCTAAAAAAAATCTCCCCTTTTTTTTATAGGTAGTTCTATTTTTGTTAAAAAAAAGGTTATCCAGTCACAAATTTTCCCTTTGCATTTTTTAAAAAAAACAACCAGAAATGCCCCCCCATGTATCTAATTAAGGTGTATTTTTCTTCCAAAACTTTGAATCTTTAACTAATAAACTGTTTACACCGCCTATACCCACGAAACGTTAGTACTTAGCCCTCGTCCCCCCGGATTGCCCCGAGACAATACAAATCTAATCTAGATAATATATATATATATATATATATATATATATATATATATATATATATATATATATATATATATATATATATATATATATATATATATATATATATATATATATATATATATATATATATATATATATATATATATATATATTTTAATTATTTTTTTAACATCACCAAACATAAATAACTCTTTTTTTTTTGTTTAAAAAATTTTTTTTAAAAAAAATTTGTATTTTTTGCAAAAATTTAGTTCATTAAGTTAAAAAAATTTAAAAAAATTAAAAAAATAAAATTAATTGGGGGATTTTAAACGCTTGAGTTTAAGATTATAAAATAACATCCAACAAATTTCCTAATGTATTCAGTTATTAAAGTTTTAATTGAATAAATACTTTTAAATATGCTGTTTTAAAGTCAAAATGATAACTTTAATACAACCGAAAATATTTTTAATTTTTCCATCTGTTAAAATTTTTAGAACTTTTTACCGTAAAAGAGTATTAAGATAATTAAACTTTTTGTACGAAAAATAATTTACCTTTTAAATATAAATAAATTGTTTTGTCAAAATAAACATAAATAATTATAAGTGGTTTTAAATGAATGTTATATATGAAATATATCAATTCTTAAAAAAAATAAATAACTAATAAAGATTTTCTTAGAATACCAAATATATATTATATAATATTTAAAAATTTTAAAATATTGTAGCGTATTACAGAAGGGGATGCACATTACGGAAAAAAATCTGTTGATTATTAAATAACATTTCGCATCTAAAAACAAAAACATATATAATATATTAATAATTATTTTCTAAAAAAATTGTTTTTTTTGCGTTTGTCTTTTACTTAAATGCAGAAATAAATTAATCCTATATTTTTTTTATCAAGAAATTATTGAGAAGTAATTTTGTCAAATTAGTGTTAAAAAATTTTCAAATTTCTTCTTAAATAATCAGAAATTGTGAAATTTTAATTTTTTTCCCTGACAGACTGTCACGAACTAGTTTTTTTAAAGTTTATATTATTTTTTTAATAAAGCATTAGAACTAAATTTAAAAAAAAAGGGTATTTAAGGGTTCGGCCATTAATCATGTGGGGGGGGGGTTTAAAAAAACGGGGAAAATTACAAAAGGGTGTTTTTATATATATATATATATATATATATATATATATATATATATATATATATATATATATATATATATATATACAGTGTGTCTTTTTTTAAATTCAAACCATATTATGAAACACTTTTTTATTATTAAGTTTACGAAAAAAAGTTATTTTGATAAAAGTTTGCATGGTCCAAAAGTTAAAATGCAACCATCGGAAACAATTTTTTTTTTAAAAACCCCGCATACCGCTTAAAAAAAAATTATATCTAATGTTGCATTTTTTTTTGGACCATGCAAACTTTTTTTAAAAAAAAATTTTTTTGTAAACCTAATATTAAAAAAAGTTTTCCAAATGGTTTTTCCCAATTAAGTAGAAAACTGTATATGCAGTGTGTTTATTTAAGTTAGCAACAAATGGAAAACTTTTTTTTTTTTTAATTTTTTTGAAAAAAAAAAAAATTTTCATAAAAATTTTTTTATGTTCTAAAATTTAAAATACAATCATCAAATAATTTTTTTTTTCAATCTTATACGAGCTTTAGTTTTTAATTCCGAACAATTTTTTTAGACATTTTTCGATATCGTAAAATATAAATGTACTTTACTCCTAAGCAAAATTAATATTTTTTGACATACCTCGTATAAGATCAATAAAATTTAATATCTAAAATTGCTTTTTAGAACATGCAAATTTTTTTGGAAATAACTTTTTTTTTAAAATTAATAAAAAAAAAATTCCCCCCTATGTTAAAAGTAGACCACTGTATATGTATGAGTACAATCTTTTTTTTTGTTTTTCTGGTTCAAACGAAAGACTGTAGAAATGATATTTACATTTATAAACGGGAAAATTTTGTTTTTTCTTTACCATAAACAACCAGGTTTATTATTTTCCATTTAAATAGGGAAAAAAAACCTTTTATAAATGAGATCCATTTATAAAATAGGCGTTTTTACGTTAAGGATTAGTAGTTTAAATCTCCTCTCATGGTTTAAAAAATTTTTAATCTGAATAATTGAACACCGCCCCACGTTCGGGGGGAATTTTTAAATTGTATTTAGAAGTCTGCGAGTTGTTGGTTGGTATAAGGAAAATTTCTGTACCAAATAGTTATTTAAAAAAAAGACATATACGGGGGTAATACTTATATTTTGAGCCTTAGCAACACGGACATTTTTTTGGGGTCCTCTGGGTTTTCCCGAAAGTTTGACATTTTTGACTGTAACTTAGTTTAAAACAATTTTTTTTAAAGGTAATGTGTCTTGATGACAGTCACTTATAGTACAGTGGATGGGGAAAAAAAAAAGGGTTTGACGCCCCGGTTTTTTTTTTACAGTTTTAATTTTTATAAAAATTTTGGGAAATTTAAAATTTTAAACCCTTTGATCAAAGTTTATATATGCTTAAGGTGTGCTTTTTATTTTTAGGGGAAAAAAACCGCCCTCATGCTAAAAAATTAAAAAATCAAAAAATAGACCTTTTTTGTAAATTAAAATCATAGTTTAAAAAATGTGGGAAAAAATATTTTTTTTGTTGCGGGTTATATCTAACATTATATTTGTAACGTTTCCAAAAATCCCCCTTTTAAAAAAAAAATTTTAAAAAAAAAATTTTTTTTTTTTTAAAAAATTTTTAAAAACCCTTTAAAATTGGAAAAAAAAATTTTTAAAAAATTTACGGTAAAATAAATTTTTAAAATACCATAACTCAACCTTAAAATACCAACCCTTATAGGGGTTTAAAAAAAAAAAAAAGTTTTTGACAAAGTAAAACGATTTGATGACACATAATTATAGCCCCGGGGAAAGAAGCAAAAAAAAGGCAAAACCTCGCATTCTTTTTTCCTGCATCGAATTGCAAAAAAAAATTGGAATTGGGGTTTTTAAAATTTATTTAAAAAAATTTATTTTAGGGAAAAGTGGGGGTGTTTTTTTTTAAAATGAAAACTACCCAATTGTCAAAACCCTTAGAATAACATTTTAAATTTTAGAGGGGGGAAAAGCTGCTTTGGATTAGTTGATTAATAATTTTGTTATGCTTTGAAAAACAATTTTAAAATATTTAAACCCCTTTAAAAAAACAACCCCTGTTAGAGCTTAAAGTATTTACCCTTAAAAAAAATTTTTTTTTTATCATAGTGATTTAATTTAGAATGCTGTTGTTTTAAATGTACTAATTTTATTTTTCAACTTTTTAACCCTTTTTCATTAAAATTTAATTAAAAAAAATATCCCAAAAAAATTAATAGCTTGACAGATTTATTAATTAAAAAATTATTTTCCCAAAAAAAATTTCCAATTTCATTCTTTTGCAAAAAATTTAATCCTTAAAAACCACCCCTTACAGCATTTTTAATTCTTATAAACCAATATAATAGATATAAATAGAAAAAAAAAGAATTACATACAAAAAAATTTAACCAAAATATGAAGTATACTGGTTGAATAGAATATTATGTTTAAAGGGGGGATTTGAATTTATCGAAAAAAAAAAATTAGGTTTTTTTTAAAATAGCTCCTTTTTTTTTTAATGATAGAAAGTTTTTTCAAAAGCAATTATAATTTTTAAGAGCTACACGACTATGTAAATTAAATTTTTTAATCCCATAGTTTTAAAATGGGATGATTTTAAAGGGTTAGAATAAGGTGGTGCTCCTCGTAAATGGAAGGGTTTTAAAAGGGATATCTGACCAAATGTTTATTGTTTAGAAAAAAATTTTCCGAAAGGAAAAGTCTTTGCTGTTTAAAAAATTTTAAAAAATTTTTCTCTAGCATATTTTTTTTTCCAATTGTTATTATTTTGAAGAAAAAAAGGGTATTTTTTTAAAATTTTGGGGAATCGTTTTTCACTATAAACTCCAATTTTTCTAAAATTAAGCAATTTAATTTGATTAAACTTTTGGGAATATTAATAATACATATATAAAAAAAAATTTTAGAAGGGGAAAAATTTAATTTTAAAGGGGGAATTGGGGGGGTTTTTTTTTGATCTTTTTTTAGAAAAAAAAAAAAGACCGACCTTATTTTTTTATAATTCTTTAATTTTTATGCTAGAAACTATTTTTTTTGTTTTTTAAAAAAATCTTTTTATATACTTTAAAAACCCCCCATGTTTTTTTTTTAAAAAAACAAACTTTTTCGTTTTTTGACTTTGAATATTTCAAATTTAGCATTTAACGAACAAAAGCTAACCAATCAAGCCGTAGCTTAATCCGTATTGGTTGTAGAGAAATTATAAAAGACCATTTTGTTTAATTTTTTTTTTAAACTACAATTTTGTTTTTCATAGTTTTTTTTTTTAAAAAATGCATATTTTTAAAAGTTATTGTTAAAAAAACCCTTTTCGTTTTTTTTTTTTTCCTGCTAATCACAACGTTTTTGCTCCACAACTTACCCTTTTTCCAGACAACGGTTACGCAACACTGTGCTCCGACAACTCAAGTCGGCGTGGGGGGGGTTTGTTAAAAAAAAAAACTCCGGATACCTAGGGCGCCACTAACTTGACAATGACAACCTAAACCCAAGTTAGAAGGTCCTCAGATGTTCCCCCAAAGTCTAAGAAGGAAGGGGGCCTTGGTGGGGAAAACCACAAAATTGAAGCAAGTTTCAAATTTATTTTTAAAAAATTTTTTCTTCATTGGGGCCTTTTTATTTTCCCCTTATCAGGACAATAATCTTAAAAAAATTTTTAAAAAAAAAAATGACTTAAACAGTTTACAAAAAAAAATTTAAAAAACAAGAATAAAGGTCAGAAAATTGTACTAAGAGTAGTTTAAAAATTTGGATTATATATAAAAAAAATTTATTTATTAAAAATAAATGGTGAGTAGCAATTACTAAGTATTAGGCGAAGATAAAAAAAAAAATTTAAAAAAAATTAACCAAGGTTTAAGGGCACAATCAATTTAAAACTACCATTATTATTATTATGTTATATATATAAGAAAAAATTTTGGGGAGTAAAAAAAAAACGATAACATTAAAAAAAAAATGATTAACCTAAAATCGGAAGTTGAAACGTTTAATACGTAAACGTATTTATTATTATTATGGAACCCCATTTACCCAACGGCCCCCTAGAGCTCCAATGGGGAATAAAAACCACACCATAAGTTACGTCGCTAACAAGTGCC
>JAHBCN010026071.1:0-11000 GCA_019359885.1 Listronotus oregonensis | reverse complement strand
TGATTTTTTTAAAATTTAAAAAAAAATAAATTTGAACACTCTGTATAAGATTAAACCAAAAAAACCAGGTTAGAGCATCCAACAGTCTTCTACAAAAAGAATCATATCGAATATTGACATAAAATTTGTATTTAGGGTGCTGATTTTGGTTTAAGGGAGTCATGAAAATTCAATTTTTTTTTAAAATAATTTATTGCTAAAAACTAACCATTTAAAAGCAAAAATATTTTGGGAATAAATAAAGATGTTAAGGAGTTCCCTAGATGCAAAAATATAAGTATGTTACATTTAAAAAAGTGAATTTTGTTTGCCACAATTTTTTGAAACCACAAAAAATGCGCTTTTATTCTTAACTGATACCTGCACTTGAACGGAACTCAACAAGGGGGCTTAGAAAGCCCGACGTACTGTTGCAGGACCCAAGGCCAATTTAGCATAGTGCTGTTTCTGAAGAAATATATATATTTTATTAATATATACTGAATAAATTGCAATAGCAATTTTATCTTTTACATTTCCTAGAAAAACATGCAACTCTAAAACAACAAACATCGGCATGCTTGTTGCTATCATTTGTTTTCGTTACCTACCTAAAATAAATCAGTTGGGTATTGCAGATATTGGAAAACAATATAGGGTTGGTATAATAAAGTTTTATGCGATAAGGGGGACGTCTGAATTTCTCTAACAGTAATGTTTCTTTATACAGTGACCGTCTGTTGGACACATATAAAAATATTTTCTATTCTTGAAACTATCTATTAGTCCGAGAACTGGTGAACAATTTTGTAGTAGGTTTTTTAGGCACTTTGAAAATGTGTGTAATTATCCTTGAAGGAACCCTAAACATAAAAATCAGGGTCTGGTTGAAGGGTGGTCACCCACACTTAGAGTACCTGCTCAATCTTTTTTTTTTTTCTAAGTGTGGAAGAACATACAATAATTATAAACAACCAAATTGGTTGGTCATTTTATAGTTAAAAAACTCATTATAAAGCAAAAAGTTAAACTATGTAATTTAATTGATTAACTGATAGATGGTTCCGCACTGTAGTTGATCATACAGTGTTGCAAACTCTCAAAAATTTATCCCCCTAGAGCCCCAATTAAAAACCCCCAAAATCCCCAGAATTACTAGGAATTTCCCCTTAAAAAAGTTTATTATTTATAAAATAAATAATTAAATATTTTTACATAAATAATACATTAAAAATGGTTAATAAATAATAATATTATTAAACAAATCTATCGGACTGATGTCAGCGTTGACCGTCGGTCGACAGTGTTGTCAACTCTCAAAAATGTATCTCCCTAAAGTTCCTATCAAGAACCCCCAAAATCCACACAATTACTGGGAATTTCCCTTAAAAATTTTATTATGTATAAAATAAATAATTAAATATTTTTACCTCAATAATACATTAAAAATAATTAATAAATAATAAAACATCATTTAACAAATAATAAATTCAAAACAATCAATAAATAATTTCATTCAGCAACATTTTTTTTTATATTTTTTATTTATAAATTATCTAAAGCTTTAAGTAACAAATCTCTTACTGACCAGATGTCGCTAAGGCGGTATATACAAAAATAAATATGATTAGCTAGATTGGATTATCCCAGGGCCTATACTATTACACCTTTATTTTGCTTAATTTAACATTTAAAAAAAATATATTTGAAGTTATAAAAATCTCTAAAAATACGCCTAAAAATATAGCACCCGCAAAATATCCCATCTCACTTTTTTTCCCTAAATTTGGGGGGAAATCCCCTAAGTTGGACACCCTGTCGGTCGAGCACTAAATCTAGCCTTAGAGTACGATCCCACTCGTCTGACTTCTATAGAATCAGACTTTCATAAATGGTTTTAATGGATTAGGCGGGATTGGTCGCATGCCTATAATTGTTTTACTGCAGGCATGTTTTTATTTTTGGCTGTTTTTTATTAGTAGGACACGCCGCTTGCCTTATATATCGAAAAAAGAACTTTAGTCAATAAATCTCGTTTTTGCCGTACCGTAAACATCAAGATAATCCAACCAGGTAACCAAGCCCACTTTATCTTCTACGAACTGTAGGCTTTATTATACAGATGTTAATTTTACAAAATAAACCATTTTGAATATTAGGGTAAAAAAAAGCAGGAAGGTTTCTTTGGTTTAATTCTTTGTTGTGATATCGTTTTTTAAGTTTTTAAAAAGGTAAGATTTAGGATCTTCTTCACGCCAACAGCAAAATATCTTTATTAGATGAAGATCATACCAAAATCTCTAAAATAAGGCCGAGTTCGTATCCAAATCGGCCTTTTAAAGTACTGAAATCTTAAATTAGACCAAGTATTTTTTTACTTGGCAAGTTTGTTACTGATTATTAAATGTTTTGTTTTTATTACAGCACATATTTTTTGTAACTTGTCCAGTTAAAAAAAACTTGGTCTAATTTTAGATATCAGTACTTTAAGAGGACGAGATTTTTGGATAGGAACTTCGCTCTCATTTTACATAAGTGTTTTTGGTATGATCTTCTCTATTTTTTTCTGAGTTTAATGAATGGAATAAAATTTTGCCTATAATTTAAGTTCTAAGACAATTCTGACCTCAGAAAATTAAGTTGAATCAGATTGCAAACTTCTGTAATATCCCCTAAATATACCATATTGCTGCCCCTGTTTCATGGCGTTCCGAGTAAAAATGTGCAGTTTTCAAAATTGTTGCCTTACTCGTGTCTTAAAACCTATTTACATACCAAATTACCTTATGTTTTCTTTGAGACTACTTGCCTTAAATGTTTTTAGAAAATGGGACCACTTCGGTTCAGGTGCCGGAGTATAACGAACTGACTGCTCAGCTCTATTGACCTCTGTGAACCTGCAGATCGCCCGCAACAACAAAAAAAACTCCCAAAAAAAAAACAAAAATTAAGAATACTAATCTACGTTTCGGTGGCTTATCAAATAAAATTCAATGAATAGGTAATAACTTAAATATTCGTACTATCTGTAAGACACAAAACACTATTAGATCTCAAATAACAAAAACAAAACCATACAATATAAACGAAAACACAAAAAATGTTATTTAAAAGATCCCTTGTGAATTTAATAAATTTTAATATTGGTAAAACTTCCAGACCATTAGCCAAATGCATAAGAGAACATAAAACATACATTACGAGGGTCACTACTTATATTTTGAGCCTTGGCAACACTGAGTGTTGTCAGATGCAATCTAACGTTTTCGCTGGAAAGTTTGACATTTTTCACCATCACCTTATTCAGAACATTTTGTTATTTAACCGCGATTAGTATTTACAGTAAGTTAAAAATAGTGTGTCAGCGAAAAAATGGAATTAAACATTTTCGTGCCATGATTTGTTACGATTTTCGACGTGGATTATCAAGACAGCAATGCATTGATCAGCTAACCTCCACTTTTGGTAACGAAGCCCCATCCTTTGCCACTGCGAAGCGCTGGTATAACGAATTTAATCGGGTCGCCGTTCACTCACCGAGTCGTGAAGGTCGGCCAAAATCAGTTGTTGTGCCCGAAAACATTGAAGCTGTGCAAAAATTAATATTGCGTGATTGAGGCAACTTTAGGTATTAGTTCCACCAGCATAAATAAAATTTTGCATAATCATTTAGCTGTGAAAAAAGTTTGTTCCCGTTGGATTCCACACAATTTGACAAAAGTTCAAAAAGATGCTCGTGTCGATTGGTGCAAACAAATGCTCAAGAAATTTAATGGCGGTGCTTCAAAAGACGTGTACAAGATTGTAACAGGTGACGAATCATGGATCTAAGCATATGAGCTAGAAACTAAGCAGCAGTCGACTGTGTGGGTCTTCCAGGATGAGCCGAATCCAACAAAAGTTGTTTTCGCTCGAAGCACTTCGAAACAGATAGTCGCCAGTTTTTTTTGGAAAAACCGGTCATGTGGCAACAGTACCGTTAGAGACACAAAAAACAGTCAATTCTGAATGGTACACCAACATTTGTTTACCCGAAGTCTTGGGTGAAATCAGGAAAACAAATGCGAGCCGTCGAATCATCCTTCATCATGACAATGCCAGCAGTTTCCGACAATTAAAAATAAGTTGCGTTGACAACGATTTACATCGGCCGAAGAAGCTGTTAATGCATCCAAAAACCATGTTTTGGGGGTGTCTCCATAGGAATGGAAAAACTGCTTTGACAAGTGGTTCGAACGCATGCAAAAGTGTATAGATCTTAAAGGAAAATATTTTGAAAAACAATAAAACCATTTTCAATGACAAGTTGATGTTTTTTCTTTATTAGGCTCAAAATATAAGTAGTGACCCTCGTATAAACACAGAATTTCACAAATTAAAGATCTGTCAATACGAATTTGATAACAACTACATAATAAACCTGAATGCTTCTAGCATTTTAGCAAAAAAAGACGTGTTTAAAAAACGTAATATAAAGGAAAGTGCATTTATTTTATTAAATAAAGATAAATAAACTGGTCAACAAAAAGATCATACCATTTAATTTTTAGACCCATTTTTAAACTCCTGTAACTTTTTTAAAAATTAACTTTTTGAATATCTAAAACATAATTTAAAACCGCGTTTCTTCTACTTTAAGCTGAATTGCATTTAGCTTTAGTAAGATAAATATTATCATGGTGTACAGGGTGATCAATAAAGTGCTGCAATAAAACAAAAAATTCGAGTGTGTCCCATTTCAGTGGTAATTTTTTTTCGTCGTTATAATATGGTTGTTACCAAGGTCATATCAATATCTCTAGACATTTATGCCAGTTTTTGAATTGAGGGCCTCTGGCTTGCGATACACTTCTAAACGTCAAATTTTGGTAATCAATTCTTTAAAAAGCTATAACTGGAAAATGGATTGACGGATTTCAACGAGTGTTTTATATTCGGAAAGCTTATTTCATGTAGATTTTTTATGTCCTAAGCACTTTTCGATAGGTTATAATTTTATGAGTATACGGGGCCAACAAATACCAAAAACGTAGCTGATTTAGAAATCCTAAATATAGGGTAAATTATTGAACGCCAAAGGGACCATATGTGTGTCTTTTGTTTTAAAAATGGCCAAGTTAAAGTTTGTGTCAATGTCTCAAAACAATTTCTACCGTTAATCGATTTATGCTGTTTAAGTGCCTGTAAACTTATTTAGCAAAAATGTGTCGTTATTATGGCATTAGGTCTGAATGGTAGGAATTCCAACAACGTCTTAAAGTTTTAAACATTTTTAAACATAAATTGGATGTTGTACACCATGATATACGAAGTAATCAACAAAGTGCTTTTAAATTTATTATCGTATCCATAATTACCGGAACATTAGGTACAGAACGGCTTTGTTTGCGCAACATGTTTTAGATTAAAATTCTTAGGCTTAAAACTCTTTTTAGTACATTTCGGTGTCCAAAAACTTACCGCACTATATTTTTTAGTTGATTTAAGCTTAGTTTTGCCAATTTCAAAGAGTCAAATTACCTCTACAAAAAACAAAAAAATGTTTACTTGATACATTGAATCTATCTATAGCCGCGATACGTTTCTATAGCAACAATGGAATAATGTTACTGTCATAAAACAGTTTGTAAGTCAAACAAAACTTTTTGTCTTCTGTAGAGGTAATTTTACTCTTTAAAAATGGCAAAACTAAGCGAAAATGAACTACGAAATAAGTTTTTAGACACCGAAATGTATTAAAAAGAGTTAATACCTATCAATTTTAATCTAAAACATGTTACGCCGTTCTGTACATAATGTTGCGGTAATTATGGATACCATAATAAATTTGAAATCACTTTGTTGATCACTCCGTATATCATGGTGTACAACACCAAATACCCTAATTTATGTTTAAAAATGTTTAAAACTTTAAGACGTTTTTGGAATTCCTACCATTCAGACCTAAGTTTACAGGCACTTAAACAGCATAAATCGATTAACGGTAGAAATCGTTTCGAGATACTGACACAAACTTCAACTTGGCCATTTTTAAAACAAAACACACACATATGGTCCCTTTGGCGTTCAATAGTTTACCCTTTATTTAGGATTTCTAAATAAGCTACTTTTTTGGTATTTGTTGGCCCCGTATATTCATAAAATTATAACCTATCGAAAAGTACTTGGGACACAAAAAATCTACATGAAATAAGCTTTCCGAATATGAATCACTCGTTGAAATCAGTCAACCTCTTTTCCAGCTATAGCTTTTTAAAGAATTGATTACCAAAATTTGACGTTTAGAAGTGTATCGCAAGCCAGAGGTCCTCAATTCAAAAACTGGCATAAACGTCTAGAGATATTGATATGACCATAGTAACACCCATATTATAACGACCAAAAAAAAATTACCACTGAAATGGGACATTCTGGAATTTTTTGTTTTTTTGCAGCACTTTATTGATCACCCTGTGCATCATGATAATATTCATCTTACTAAAACTAAATGCAATACAGCCTAAAGTAGAAGAAACGTGGTTTTAAACTTCGTTTTAGATATTCAAAAAAGTTATTTTTCAAAAAAGTTACAGCAGTTTGAAAATGGGTCTAAAAATTAAATGGTACGATCTTTTTGTTGAGCAGTTTATATAGCATCAATATCGGTTAATTTAAAGAATACATAGTTACCTATGCTTGATAATGAAGTGCTTTCAGGTAAACTTTAAATTAATTAACACACCACACCACCTTTTTTGTCTTATTGAATATTATTAATATACCAGTCAAATAAACTAATATGTCATTTATGACAAAACGTCATATAAGCTTTTAGAATTTCCTAAGTTTTTAAAGCATAATTTCTTAATTTTTTTAATTTCATCTTGAAAACGGTGGCCGTCTTGCCACCCAAACGTAGATTAGTATTTTTGAATTTTGGGTTTTTTGAGGGGAATTTTTCTTCTTTTTTGTTGCAGGCGATTTGCAAGTTCATAGGGCCAATAGGGCTGAGCAGGCTCAGTTCGTTATACCCCGGGACCTGGACCAAAGTGGTCCCATTTTCTAGACAATTTCAGTACTTTCAAAGAAAACATATCAATACATGAACCGCCACAAAACTATAGAACATATTAGTTTTGACTCCCTTGATAGATGCATCATAATGCCTAAAAAATTTTAGTGAGTCAGTAAGTCAGTAGTAAAATGGGCTATTTTTAAAATCGAATATACTAAAAATCACTTGACATAACTTTTTTATTGCTTTCACATGTAGTTAAAATACTTATTTAAATTAACTTACCAAATCCCGTACCTTTATGTAAAAAAATAACGAAGTTATCATGGGGGGAGGGAGGAAATAGGTTGAAACCTTTTGTGTAACCCGAACATCTTTATATTATTCGTGACTTTGCCTTTCTACTCTTAAGGACTTATTTTTTTATATGCATATACAATATACGTACCCATATCTTGATGTATAAATAAGTCACAAAATATTTTATGAAAATTAAATTTTATTTCCATTTTGTATATTGAAGAGGGAAACAAAATTGTCTTTAAAAAATATGTCAAGATGATATAACCGTTATGAAATATGAAACTTCATTTTTTATCTAATCTTTTTATTATGATACATGAAGTATATTACCTTAGACGTATAAAGTAAAAAAATGCGGTAAATGACTTAGGGAAAACATATCGGTCCTTAGACAATTCTAGGGAATGTATGATATTTTACTTATCGAGTTTTCCAGGTCTTCTGTTCTCCCTAAACTTAAAATACTCGTTTCTAATGATCTGGATCCAATTTCATTGAATTCCATTATATAAAATAAATTTAAAAAAATTGATTAAATTATATATTGTTTTTGTATACCACCAAGCTTCTAGTAAGTTAAGTTAAAACGGAAAACACATTTTTTTACATTCCAGTTATTCCACCATAATAAAAGAAGGGAAGTTTTTGTTCTTTTTTTGGCGCCCTTAATTCTATTTAATTGGGGATAAGAATTTATTCAAAAATGTTTTAAAAATTTTATTGTTATAAAAGAAAACTTTTTGGCAAAGAAGTATAAAGGTTTGTTTTTAAAAAAACACTTTTAGGAACACACTTGTATATTTTTAAACAGTTTCTTTTTAACAATAATTTCTTTTGCTCATTAAATTTTTTTCAAAAGTCATTTACCTTTGTCTAACCCATATTTCAAAAAATGTATTTTAAAAAGTTTGGCAATTTGTTTGTATGTAGTTTTTTTATTAAAGTGAGAAAAAAATCTAAACTATAAATTTAAAAAAATATATATAAATTATCTCTGGTGTTTCGGAAATTGGGGTAGGTCCAAAATGATCTAAAAAAACAAACTTAACATTTTACAAAAAAATTGCACAAACTTTCTGTGGTGTTTCGGAAAAATGTGATAGGTCCAAAATGACTTTTTTTAGTTAAATCCATCACAAAATTAAATTTTTATGTACCTTTATTAAATACATATCTTTTCAGCATTTCAAGAAAAGCTCCTGTAGCTTGGTACAATATTGAAAAACCCTATTTCCTAGAGCACCTTTCCGAACCTTAAGAATAGGTTTGGATAAAAAATGTATTTAACTCTTAACTCTGCTGTGGGAGATACGCAGGATATACTCTTAATTTTAATATTTAAAAGTGGCGATGGTTAATTTTCTATTTTCATTTAAATAACATGGAAAAATGCTTTTTGGAGTTTTGAATTTTATTACTCATAAACAAAGAAACAAATTACTGTATAATAACAAACAAAACAGTTTTTTATAGAAACGTTAACGTTGTACAAAAATTTCCAAATAAAAATTAAAGTAAGGTCATCCATTTTGGAGTTATTAAACCTCAACCGCTGAAATTGTGTTAATATTTACTAATATGTATATGCGATTAAATCGATTTATACTACTTATACAGGGTCCTGCAGCTCACCTCCGGTCTTATGTAGCTCATTTATTATTTAATGTACAATTTTCATATTTTGCAAACGTTACCTTTAACCCACGGTGCATTTCAGGAAAATAATTTGGATTATACAGGATGTCCCAAAAAGTGTGACGTCACGATGGTGCATTTTTTTTTAAATTAAATTGTCTGTATTTTTTTAACTATACTTTTTGGTTTATCTTCCTCTAAAATGGTATTAACATCGGTTAAGTGATTTTAGAGAAAAAAAATATAAAAAAAACTGTTTTGCTTGATTAAGAGAATTAAATAAGGAACTAATTAAGTAACGTAATATCAGTCGCTTAGGTCATGTTTGATTAATTCGAACTGTACAGGGTGTCCAAAATTAAGTGTCAAACTCTTCAAATTTTAAAGCACTTTATTTTTCTTATTTTAAATATGAGCCCCTGCTTATTTTTAGGTCGTTCGATGCAGACCTTAAAAACAAACATTTTTCTAAATACAACCCTATTAAAATTCCTAACACATTAAAAGTTATTTGTTGAAAACTCATTTTGCATCTATTTCAATAGTAATACCATTGAATAAAAATAATAGGTGGCTATGAAAAAACAATTTATTGACATTGAAGTTTATTTAACTTACATAATCTCATTTAAAGGTTTTATAAAAATTCGAGTAAATTATTAATTTAAGGAATACCTTTAAATGTTAATTAAACCTAATTTTTAATTTGTAACACCCTTGTTCCAAAATATGAAAATTTTACATTAAATAATAAATGAGTTACAAGACGGGAGGTGAGCTGCAGGACCCTGTATATCATATTATTATATTATCAACCTAAGAACAAAAATTTATAAATCTCTAGGAAAACTTTTATTCAAATTTGGTTACAGATTCATGAATTTTTGTTCTAAAGTTGATAATATATGATTCTAACACAGATTTAATTTGAAATTTTTCATTCCATATAAATTTTTATGTATCCACATCATGATTGTAATTAAAAATACAACTCTGGACCAATTCGATTAAAAGAGCAAACAATTTTCCGCAGGTTAAACCTGGATTAGTTTCAAATTTAGGGCCTGATTTATAATTTGAAACAATGGAAAATTTGGGAACATTTTAGGTTAGGTAAAGGTAGATATTTGTTACGGTATTAAATTTTCATAGCATAATGAGGGGATCTGAATAGTTTGCATTTAATTAACGATTAATTATAAGCACCTTACTGCTAGTGGCAAAATTTGCATTAAATGATGTTAAATATAAAATAACCATTGTAAAATATTAGGCCCGTAAATAATATTATAATTAGCAATAAATATACAGGGTGATTCCTGTTGACTTTTTTTTTTTAACTGTGTATAAAACTCGTTAAAATAAGCAAAATTATTTAAAAAATTTTTTTAAAAAACCCCAAAAAAAACAAAGCCCATAAATTTATTTAAAGTGTGGCTAGTGCGGGCTTTAGCATAAACAAATAGTTATTTCTTTTTACACTTGTTTTTTCCCCCTTAATCACGGGTATGACTCAGTCGCTTGTATTTGCTTTAACCTGACAAGGCGGGAATTAATTTTAATTTTAAACATTGTTAAATACAAAATGCACAATCTAAAAACAATAAATAGTGATAAGTTCCTTAAAATTTATGGGAAGCTCGTTAATCTGCAAACGTTGCTTCAAGATTGTACGCGACTTTCGGGTTATTCCGGGCCCAAGTACTGGGGGATTGAACAGGGCGGCTTGAAAAAAAAATGTGAAAAATTCTTGGGAGGTGACAACTTACTTAAGACAGGACCGTGTTCGCCACAATAAATGAATGTAAGTTCCTTATTTTTTAGTATTTTAAAAAAAGTTATGTAAAAAGTTGTTTATTTTAATGAGTTCTATACACAGTTAAAAAAAACGTCAACTTAGGAATCACCCTGTATAGCTTTTTTTAATAAATAAAAATAGAAAAAGAAATAGAATTATAAAAACAGGTAAGTAAAAGCACAAATAACACGTAAATTATGACATAATGATAAGAAGCATATTGTATAGACATGGTCGTGGTCTCTCGAATTATGGAAACTATAATTTCTTAACATTAAAAAAAAACATTTT
>JAHBCN010026070.1:0-10855 GCA_019359885.1 Listronotus oregonensis | reverse complement strand
ATTATTTATTTAAAAAAAGGATTTTAACACTTCCTTTTTTATCTATATATTTTAACAGTTTTTTTTTAAAAAAGAAAAATTATTGTTTTCTGTAATAGATTGAACGCAAAGAATGACACCGATCCGTCACGGTTTTTTATGGCAAACCCGAAAAAAACCGTGACGTAGCGGTGTCTTCAAGGGGCCAACTCTACTGAGAATTATTCGAACAATACTAGACAAAATTCTTAACTTTATCTTCCAAATTTATGTTCTACTATAATAAAAAGATCTTTTAGTCAAAAACTTATTGTTAGAAAAGGGTTACTATGTATTGTCTAAATACTTTGAAGATCATTTAGAATAGATTTATTGCATAAAACCATAATATTGTCTTTTTTCCCCATAATATTATATAATGTGTTATACGGGGGGGCCCACCAATTCGCCTCTTTTTTTCTAAGAGAAATGAAAAGATTGGGGAAAAAAACTTTTCGCACAGTCATATTTTGGTCTGTGGGGAGTTTTTTTAAAAAAATTATTTTGAAATATACGGGGTTTCCCCAAAAAAGAAGTATATTTTTTATAGAACACTCTATTTTTTTAAATTTTTTTTTAGATACTATAACCAAATAAAGGGGTTATTGTTTTCCCGGGACCAAAAATTTTGACCGTTTCTGAGAAATTTAGAGATATTTTTAAAACACAGACCATTTTTAAAAAAAATTGTTTCCCCCCAACATATAAGGGGCCCCCTGTAATTAAATTTCTTTAGCTTAAGGGTTTAAGTTAACTATTAAAAAAAAAGTTTAAAATTTCAATATTATACAGAGTGGTGAAAAAATTTTTCAAAGTTTGGACATACATTTTATTAAAAAATTTTCCTAAATTAAAAAATGTAACACCCTTTTTTTTGGTGGCCTATTTTAACGCGAACTAGTTCCCCTTTTTTAAAACTATATAAGGATTTCCTATACCTATTTTTTTTTATTTTGTTATGCAAAAGATTTTTTATATTTGTCTTATGAAAAATTTTTTTTTATTTAAAAAAAATGGAACACCCTGTACTGAATTTAAAAAAACCTTTTTTTATTAAGGGCCAAGTAGATTCGCTATAAGCACCTTTTAAATTTTTTTAAAAATAAGATGTATCTGAAGCAAAATGCAGGCAAAAGTAAAAATACTAATTTATGACCATTTAAAAAATATTAAAGCATTCTTTAAAATAAGAATCAAAATATAGTAAAAGGTACACCTATCTTAATTATTGTTGGAACGAAATATGTTAAAATGCCCTTGTTTTTTAGCAAATGTATTGGACTTTATGGTAAATTAAATTCCAAAATAATATTATAATGGGGTCAATAAAAACATACATGTTAATATGACTATCACCAAAAAGGACGATTATATTTATATTTTTTCAATAATAGTAGGCCCCTTTACCTAGATGACGTTAATTATTATTTGCAAACAAAAATATTTGATAGTAACACTTGCTAATCAAAGATTATCATTGATTAAGCTACGAGTAGTTTAAAAAATTTAATCGTTTTGAATGATTGTTACATTTTAATTGGTTTTAAAAAAGGAAGATGAAATGATTTTGGTAATCGGTGAGTGTCAATAAATATGTTTATTTGCATCAAAAGTGTATGCCCAAAGGTATTCTAACAGGCGTCATCCTATACAGTACAGAGTGTTCCATTTTTTTTAAATTAAGGGGAAAATTTTTATAAGTCAAATATAAAAACGTCTTTTTTATAAAAAGCAGAAGAGATAGGTATAGGAAACCCCAAAAGCTTTAAAAAAGGGGAACTAGTGCTGCATCAAAATGTGACACTATATATAGGGTGTTCCCCTTTTAAATTTAGGAAGTTATTTAATAAAATTTATGTCCAAACTTTGAGACAATTTTTTTTTTCCACTCTGTATGATATTGAGGTAAAACTTTTTTTTTAATAGTTAACTTTAACCCTTAAGCTAAGCAGTAAATTTAATTACGAGCAGCTCCTTATATGTTACAGGGGTAAACTATTTTTAAAAAAAAGGTCTGAATTTTTTTTAAATTTTCCCCAAATTTTTTAGAAACGGTCAGTTTTAGGTATAGGAATTATAAAAAAAAACTCACCCCTTTTTTGGTCTATAGTATCTAAAAAAAAAAAAAAAAATGGGGTGTTCCATAAGAAAAAAAAAACTTTATATGTACTTCTTTTTTGGGTCACCCTGTATATTTCAAAATAATTTTTTTAAAATGCTCCCCCCCGACCAACATATGACTGTGCTAAAAAATTTTTTTTCAACTCTTTTCATTTCTTGTAGAAAAAAACCAGGCGAAAATGGTGGGCCCCCCCCGTATATTATTATGTATTCTTTGTTATTGTAGTTTTTATTTTATTTTGCTTTGTCAAAAATACGTATAATCTTATATGACAATGAAGCAATGTTATAATAATTATTATTAATATTATAAATATATAATTGTTTTGTTTACTGTGAATATTACAATAACAATATACAATTAAAATCCTTATTAATTAAAGAAGCTTTTTCTAAATCTATTATCAGTAAAAAAGGGCTCTACCTACATCATCTATCATAAAATTTGCTAAATATTACTTTTAAATCATATAACATATTTCTTAAGATACTTCACAATTAGTTTTAAAATTAATTGTAAAGATAATCATTAAAACGTGTAACTACTTAAAAATTAAAACAAAAGTCATTTAATTTTTTCCCGTTGCCTGTTTTCTCGACGAAATTGCTCCCTGAGCGGTGATTATACACTTGCTATTTCCTGTTTTAGGGCGAAAATACAATTGCCGAAAACATTATTTTCCAAACAAGTTTAGATCTTGTTTTCTTAATAAGTATTAAATAATATATTTTTATTAAGTATGTTACAACTAAGATATACAAGTATGGTTTTTTGAGAGTAATGAAAAGCTGCATTATAATATCATATTAAACAAAATTATCTGCAGCTTTTTTATCTTTATGACAGCAAATGAAGGATTAATACCGAAGTATCAGAGAACCGTAAGTGCCGTGTTTTTTGATGTTTAACCCATGCTTCCCTACTTTCATCAACGTTGTCCAAGTACTGAAACATGCAAATGTTGCATTTTACAGCACCTTTAAAGCAACGCCGTAGTGCAACTACAGACGTTTTTTTTTTTAAATAACTAGTACCTAAAAGTGTCTCCCCGGCTGGGAATTTAACCTGGGTCGCCGCACAGTGGGACGAAGCGACACTCTGCGACCTTAATTACTCTACAGCTTATATAGTTCAACCGTTAAGGCATATTTTTTTAAGGTTCTTGTCTTTAATTTGTTTATTTTTAAATGTTTAATTTGGGTTTTTATTTTTCGGAAATTTGTCTTCAAACTTTGATTTTTATGAAACAAAAAAAAATTTTCGGCACAAAAATAATCATTGGGGGCGCACGTTTGGGTTTTGGCACACATTTTTTTTAATAAGCTCCATAAGACTACTACTACTACTACACTCTACGTAAAAATAATAATATATTTTAAAAAACATTTTTTTATTATTCCCACAAAAATCCATATTAATTTAAAAATTTTTACGCAAAAGGGATTTTTACTCATTAAAGAAGCAGGAAAAATTTGATTTAACATAAATTGTTCAGAATTATTCATGAAACATTAAATTTGATTATATATATATATATATATATATATTATATATATATATATATATATTATATATATATATATATATATTATTATATATATATATATATTATTTCTACATAAAAGATATATCATAAATATTAAAATATTTTACTGTGTAATGCAAAATACTAAATTTATAATATGTTTTTTAAATATTTAATAAATTATATATATAAAATATAAAAAAATAAAAATATATATATATATATATATAATATATATATATATATATATATATATATAATTTATATATATTTATTATACTTACAAATACACATTTTTAACTGTTATAAAATACAATCATATGACACAGCAGCACGGAATTTTTTTCCGATCCCTTTTTCCGTGCGCTTATACAAAAATTCATCCAAGGAAACTGTTCATAACAACGATTTATTTATTAATGACATATTTTATTTTCTGTCAGTGAAATTTATACCATTTTCAAAAAATGAATTCAGATTTGGAAGAAAATCCGGATATTTCCGATATTATATTACAAAAAGCGGCAGAAGTGAGTGCAGATTTATTACCAGTGAAATCCAGGTTAAGATAAGAACATGAATACCACATTTTTACCGAATGGTGGACTCAGAAAAGAATCAAAATTGTGAGTGACGATATTCTCTTGGTTTATTTTTCTAAAAAAGCCAAATCTATGAAGTCATCCACCTTATGGAGTCGATTCTTCATGTTAAAGAGTTGTTTGGCAATAAAAGAAAATACTCACAACCAATATCCAACAATTATCGTTTTTTGAAACGACAAGCTGTAGGATATGTACCAAAGAAATCCAAGGTTCTTACATCAGAACAAGTAACCAAATTTTTATGTGAAGCTTCAGATGGACAATATCTACTAGCATCATGCCGCAGACATGATTTAATATACGTTTGAGTTTAGACGATGTGGAAGATAATGGGCGTTTCCTTGTCGTGTTCTTACGAGATGGAAAAACTCACAGGTCAGGAAGTTTTACCATTACCAATGAAAATTGCAAATTCAATCCCTGTACACTTTACCGTAAATACGCAGATCTCCGCCCTAAAAATATGGAGAGTAGAAGATTATTTGTTGCATACCGAAACCAAAGATGTTACGCTCAACATGTTGGGTGCCATACTATCAGTGGTATTCCAAAACTTGTTGCAAAATACTTAAAACTAAAAAGTTACGAAAAATATACCGAACATGGGCTAAGGCGTTCTTCGGCTACCATGTTGGTAGAAAGCGGCGATGATTTGCTCACTTTGAAAAGGCACGGAGGATGGCTTTCTTCCAATGTAGCAGAAGGATATATAGAGGAGTCCATACAAAGAAAAATTGAAGTATCCCAAAAATTGTTTAGGCCTTGTAACTTGGAAACTTCAAAATCTGTAAAAGTTAATCAAGAGAACCAAAACATACACGAACACTCCGCTTCAACATATTTAGTTCAACAAAAAGAAATACAAAAGGGATTGAGCTTCAACAATAATACGAATTGTACAATAAATATGACCATTAATCATAACGGTTCCGACCAAAATTAATTTTCTTAGATGTAATTAGCTTGTTTTTTTTTTGTTAATTTGTTTTACTGTTTTAAAAATAAAAATAAATAATCGCTATTTTCTTAAATCATTTTTTGCGATGTTTTTTGTTTATGTTGTTTTCAGGTACCTAAGTATAATAAAAAATATCGTTCATTACACGTCCAGAAATGGATTTTTCCGTTCTTGCATCACTTCCCGTCACGAATTTGTCACGCGCGCACGGAAAAATCGTCATTTCCGTACTGGTAATGAAATATACTATTTTAAGCTGACACACTAATGAGTTTAAATAGAAAAGAACATTTTCGGAATTCCGCAAAAAC
The DNA here is from genome assembly GCA_019359885.1 of Listronotus oregonensis. Taxonomy (NCBI): domain Eukaryota; kingdom Metazoa; phylum Arthropoda; class Insecta; order Coleoptera; family Curculionidae; genus Listronotus; species Listronotus oregonensis. Next base: position 5,316 of record JAHBCN010026070.1, on the reverse strand, counting down.
AATATTATTTATTAAATAACTTAAAAACCGACAATGATACGTAAAAACTGCTGCATTACAACAATATAGCACTAAAAAATTTTTGCCATTCCGTGGGCTTAAAATTTAACAGGATGTGACCGTTCAAAGTTTGCATTTGCATGCGACTTGTACCTTCCTCCAGCCTTTTAAGCTCATACCTTTTTAAAATAAAGGCTTAATTAATTTATAGATTTTGTAGCTCTTAAAATTTGCTAGAAGATGGTGTTTTAATGGACCCACTAGCCCAAAAACTAAAGGAGTTATAGATCCATCCATCCAGAAACTTTAAAAAATTACAAAATAGTTTTTTCTCTCAAAAACACAGCAAAATAGGAAAAAATATTAAGAAACAAGAAAGTTGTATTTTTAGTTGTTTAAAAAATATAAAGATTGCAAAAAAGTCAGGGGCGTGCATTTTTTAACACAATAATTTTTTTATATAGGGTTTCCCCTGAGACGCTACTGGACCTAAGGGATATTTTAGTCTAGAAACCCGTATTCGGCCGTTTTTTGACGGTTGATAAAAAAACAATTAATATTTTTGCTATCCATTTTTTTTAATCATTCATTTAATATTATTTTAAGAATTTACCAAAAAAATTGTCCATATTGTCACGATTTCCTCTCTTCTGGTCATCTGAAAAAAAAAGTATATTCTTCATTAGAACAAATGTGATTATGGCAGGAACCAAGAAAAATAAAAAACAAATTTTCCGCAAAATGGCGATTCCTCAAAGAAAAACGTAGGTTCATTCAGTTATTTTTTAACTTTTCCGAATTTTAAAAAATAGTTAAAATTAAAATTTTTATATTTTTGTTAATTCTGTCATGAGGGACATAATAGTTAATTTTTTATCAAGGGTTTCTGGATATAATGCCGAAGGTCAAATACCCGAGGGCCTCTGGTCCAGGGTAGATTTCGACCTTCAGGGGGATTATAGTCCAGTAAAGCCCGTGGTGCATACAATGCTTTATGTTTTACCCAAAAAAAAGTTTTTTAATGACTAATTACATTATTTATTCGCAATATAAAAAAAAGTTGCACCTGTACATGTATACGTAAGTAGATAATGACTGGTGTTAAGTTTGACTTTGATTTTCTGTCAGTTAGTCAGTTGGCTTTTTTTTTTAACGATTTGCTAAAAAAGGAAGAAATTCCACACAAAAAATATAAGAGAAAAGGCCATAAAAGCGCCCCAAAATCTTTTCCGTTAAATCAAGGCAACATTATGATCGGGAGTATGGCATTTTGGGGATTTGGAAAGATGCGAACCCAATTCTTCAAATAACCGAAAACGTTTTAAGGATATTTCCAGGAACGGTAAGTTATTGATTTTTTTTTAATACATATGTTTAACAAATTTTTTTATTTTTAGTCGGAAAAATACAGTCCGAACCTCCGGGCCAAGTAACCCCCCTAAGGTCTACGTTGATGGTCTATGAAAAATAGACATTTCGCAATACCATCGCTCAAACTTTTTGTTAAGTCGAAAGGATACGTCCTGAAGAAGTCTAAAGTTTTGGAAGGAGAACAAATATTAAAATTTAAAAAAGGTCCCCATGATATTACGGAAAAAAATCATATTGGTAATTTTTTTTGGGGGGTTTTAAAACGAGATGATTTTGGCAAAATGTCCATTGATGACATTGAAATAGAGGAAAGTCTTGGTTATGGGGGGACCAGAAATAAAATTCAACTTCAAAAGTTTTTTTATCATTGAAGAAGATTTAGGCGCTTTAAATTTAATAAAAAAAACACAACATTAAGACCAGCTGGGGAAAAAGGGGAACTTTTTCTTCCTATAAAAGGGCGATGTACAGTACAACCCATTGGAAAAAAAAACCCTAGGAAGCGTCCCAACATTGATCCAAAATTTTTTAAAATGGGGAATGTGAAGCTTACACCGGCCACTGTTTGCGTCGCACATCGTCAACTTTTTTTGGAGGAGGTTTCGTTTGAAACACTAAAAAAAAATGGGAAATGGAAAAATCTTCAGTAGCTGAAGGATATATAGAAGAAAGTAATTCATTCAAAAACAAAGTAGCCAAAATTATTGCCAATTCAGTTAATTCCGAGGTTAATTCGACGATATTGAAAATTCTTTAATGGACTCTTCTTCATACAAAATAGCGTTAGTGCTACCACCGCTGCTACCATCACAAAAAACACCGACCATTCAAGTGGGATCAGCTACTTTTGGGGGACATTTCAAAATTGAATTTTTATTATGGAAATAAAGAATTTTAGTATTGTTTAAAGAAAAATTTTTTTTATAAAAATTTTAATCTTTATTGTGAGAGAAAAAAATTTGGGGATAAGCAAAAAATTTTTCCTTTTTAATTAGGGCTTTAAAAGGGGGCAATCTAAGCCCGCTTAAATGCCCTGGTTGATGCGGTATTATTGCTATCAAACATATTGTTTTAAGGTTTTGATCAATAATAGATAGGTAAACAAAAGAAAATTTATGCTAACTTTCAAGGGAAAATTTTTTAATTTTTTTTCAGGGTTCCCCCGGGTGTATATATCGGGCCTTCTTCTACCTGAAATTAAATATTTAACGAATTTTTCTCCTAAATACGAGCACTTCTTCCTCCTTTTAAAGCACTTAAAGTTTGAAACTTAGAACTTTTAATTCTAGCTTCCTTGTGCTAAACAACAACTATGGCTAGAACTTTGAAAATATTGCAAATTTCAAAAAATTATTTTAAAAAGATATTCTTTAATATCTAAACTGTCGAAATATGAAAAAAAAAACGATGTTTTAACTTTCTAGACTAAAGTACCCCCTTAATAATTTTAATTTTATTAGACCTAAATTAGGAAGTTGCACATTTTTTTTTTACTTTAAAGTTTCAAAACAAAAAAGTATCAACCCCCATATATTTTTCTAATATTCAACTTACTGTTGTTCTATAAAAAAAATGTTGAAATTCAAAATAATTTTCTCCGCCCAAAAAACGCCCCCCCCAAACAAGGATAGCTTGCTGTGACGTCACGATCCGGTATGGCAAAACGACTTTGTCATATTCTGTTTTGCTTGTCTTTAAAAGGGGCTTAAGGAATTTTTTGTTTTATGATTTTGTTATTGGGGGTTTTTTGATTTTTTTTATTTGCTTTCGTTGTGCAACAAAATATTGTTCTGTTATAATTTTTTTAAAAACCCCGACTTCATTTATTATGACTACTACTAAAGTGAATTTTCCAAGGGCAATCTGATAACTTGCCAAAAATTGGGGGTTATTAATTTTTAAATTTTTTTGGAAATAACCCAAATTTCATGGGAGCTAATTTAAAAAGGGGAAAAAAGCCAAGGTATGTATTCAAAATTAAACTTTTTTTTAAAGTAATAATACTATACGTTTTTCAGTGCCTTTTATAAAGAAAAGTAAAACTTTGGTAAAAAAAACCCAAAACCAAATAATAGATTTTGTAAAATGATACCTTATCTGTCTTAAAATTTTTTTTTTTTTAAATTTGTATTCAAATGTGGAACTACATAATGGACTACACAACATTTATAGTATTTATGTTCCTGGCCTCTTAAATCCTCTGTTACATCCATTTCTCTCGTTTAAATTTTAAACCGGTATCGTCACACACTAAATCAGGTTTAATATTAATATATAATTAAAAACTGTTTTAGGTACACTAAATTGGCCACAACCCGATGTAAACACAAACGGAATAACCAATAATTAAATGGCAGCGCTTGGGCCAAGGGGCCAACACTTTGTTTATCGGATCTTTACGTCACACGTGGCTTGACCAATCAGAGACGTTTTCGTTGACCATGTATATTTAAAATTTAAATAATTAATTTTTTAATAATCGCTTAGTTTTAAAATATTTTCAAGCCAATACAACTTTTTGGGATTACTGAATTTTTTTAGGGTTTTTAATTAAAAAAATGCAACTTCCTCAAGGGCCTTATTTAGAAATAAAGACAAATATTTAAAAAATTGGCCAGGATATTTGGGATAATTAAAAAACCAATTTTCTTAAGGTGCGTTTAGACCTGAGCACGCACGCACGATCCACCGCGAATGTTTAAGTAAACGGTTTGGGCACGCTCACGCTGGTGTTTCTATCGCGAATACTCCCGGGGCGATCCGCCGGCTGTGGGCTCGGGGATGCTCAAAAGATAATTTTTGCGAACGTCCAGTTTGAACGGGGTTGGACTGTTGGGAGATCACGAAGCACGTTTCAACGGGGGAATTATTTTAATTTGAAAATATGGAGTAACACCGAGTTTTGTTCCATTGCAAGAATTGAAAACTTTTTTTTTTGGGAGGGGGGAACCAAGAATAACCAAAAAAAAAACAAGATGCTTGGCAAGACTTTTAAAAATTTAATATTGCAATTTAAAGTGGAAGCACAAAAAAGATAAAAAATCTTATGGATCGTTTCGCGTAAAAAAATAAAATTAGGGCCAGCATTGAAAATGGAAAAGGTATGTACATGCATATGTAATCGGGGTTCATGCCGGGCGGTACAAAGAAAATCACCTGTAAATTTTTAAGTAGTAAAATATTGGCTCTCCCAATTATTTTGAAAAAATGTTTTTTTGATATTTTGAGGAGACAAAGAGTTGTACCCAATGTAAGCTTTTTTCAGCCAACAGTTTACGAATTTCTGTAAAATTGTTTCCCTATTAGTAACTTATCATGCACCCCGGATTAAAAAAATATAAAAACCCGAAAATTCAAAGTGAAGCAAATCATAAATTAAATTTTGTCACTGCCAAAAAAAGGGAAAATTTTTTTCTCGTGTTTTTATTATGTGCGAATGAGGGTGCATAGAAAGTTTTCTAAAAAAGTTTTTTTTCTGGTTAGTTTAGGCTTTTCTTTTTTTATCAAATTATACATTAAAAAAAATGCACCCGCCATCGTCTCTTCCATTATAAACCAATTTCCCGAACAACTGGGCATTGTGCGTCGAAATATACATAAACCTATTTAAACGCTTTTCGAAACGCAAACGAATGCGGGATGGATGCTACCTCGTGCTCCCCGGTCAAACCCACCCTTTTGAAAGGGATTTTTAACCCCCATTTATAGAAACGTTTTTAAATATTTTTTAAATTCCAAACTTTGGACGTTCATATTACCAACACCTTGTATAAATTTTTTAGGCCATCAAAACCATTTTTCACTCTATCCAATAAAATAATTTAAACTTTTATAACTCAGACGTAAATCATTAGTTCAACTTTTTTGTTGCAAAAAGCCAGAGCAATAGAAACTAGAAACTTTCCTGTATCTCGAATACTTTCCGATTTCTTATCCAAAAGAATT
>JAHBCN010026069.1:0-10821 GCA_019359885.1 Listronotus oregonensis | reverse complement strand
GTTGTACTGTTTCGATTATTTGGACCAAAAAGTTTTTTATTTTTAAAAATAATTATTAATGGATGTTTTTTTTAACGGAAGAAAAATTAAAAAATTATTGAAGGGCATCATGAAACCCTTGGGGGGAATTAGGAATTATTTTTTTTTTCAAAACCGATTTTCCCAGATTTCTACTATTCCCCGATCATTCTTTCTGACATTTGGTTGTTTAACTCGAGAAAACATAAACATGATAGTCCCCCGAAAAAAAAAGAAAGGGAAATAAAGGGAAATTATGGTAGTGGGGTTTTTGAAAATCCTACGATTTCCATTAATACTATTGCAGAACAGGTTGATTTGAGCAGAAGATCAGTGGGAAGAGTGTAAAAAAAAAGGGATACCATCCTACAAAGTAAAAAAACCCCCGAAATTTTCCCTGATGATCATTTTGGGAGAATGCAATTTTGTGAAACTGTAATGGAAATGGAAAATAACAATAAAAATTTAAAGAAACATTGTTTTTACTGATGAATCGACATTTCCATTCAGGCGCCACAATCCTCCTAACCCACTTTTCAAAGGAAAATTTACATCGGTTTTTCGAGTTAAGGCCCAAATATCCTAAAAAAATTAAATTCGGGGGTTTATGTTGGGAGAAAATATGATTGGCCCATTCGTCATTGATGGTGCTCTTTGGTCCAAAAGGGAATTTTTGGTTGCATTGTTCCAGAAAAGAAGACCAGCAGGGCCAAGATTTGCAGATATTTGGTTTCAACATGACGGCTGTCCTGTCATAACAGTGTGTTGGTTAAAGAATATTTGAATAACATTTTTACAAACAGGCTTATGACAGGACGCGGGAACCCTCTTAGGGCCCCCTCGATCACCTATCTCTCACCCAACGTTTTTTTTCTCGGGGGTCACGTAAAATCACAAATTTATGGATTTAGAATAGGGTTAATAATCTACAAGAATTGCAATTGCAAATTGAGAATTCTTTTTGGAATATTTCCTCTAATATTTTAGAAATTAGAAGGCGTTTTTATGACAATCTTTGGGTTTTTGTTTGGCTAAGAAGGTGGTTTTTGAGAATCTTGATAGGGGAAGGAGTTTTTCTTTTTTTTTTGTTATTTCTACGAATGCAGATTTATTTTTTTTTTAAGAACATCTTTTAAGTTTTTTTATCTATTAGAGAATTTTTTTTATTTTATTAGTTTTTAACTGTTTGGTTCTTAAGACCCAGCAAACGTTTTGGGGCTCGTAAACAACTAATTTTAAATTTATTGCTGATAAAAATACGATCGAAATCGGTTTAGGGTTGCCACCCCTAACTGGGTTCTTTCCACAAAATAAAACCGCAGTAAAAACAAACAAAAAATTTTTTTATAGCATTCCCGCCCCAAACCCATTGGATTATAATTAACTTTGGAAATATTAAATCCAAACCAGTTTTTTGGGTTGTTAATAAAATTTGTAGACCTTATTTCGATTTTTCTATATAAGGGATCTCGGGCCCTGGGGGGAAAGACAGGGTGTATTACCTTTACCGCGGGGATCGTAAGGGGCCAAAAAAATTACTTTTTTTAAAAATAATTTTTAAAAATGGACCCCCCAATTTTTAAATGGGGCTGGTTTTTTTTTGGGATATACTCTTTTCCAAATTGGGGGGAAAAGGGGTTCGGGTTTTTTTTTGAGGGGCGGGCCTGTGACGGTCCTAGTGTTAAAGAAATTTTAAGCAACTGTATTAAAAATAAATGCAAGGACCAATTTTATTTTTTTAAAATTTTTTCGCAATTTTCCCGGGTCAGCCGCAGTTTCCTGACCATCCTTTAAATGGGGAACCAAATTTTTTCCACACAAATTAAAGTTTATGCTCATGAGTTTTAATAAAGTAAACCCCAAAAAAGCAAAAGGGGTTTTTGCCTTAAAAAGCCACTAAAAATTTTTTATTGTCGAAAATTACGTTTTTAACTTGAAAAATTTAATTTTTAACGGGGCTTTTTTGCGGTGATTTGGGGGGGTATTTTTTTAAAAGGGCTGGTTTTTGGTTTCAGGAGAAGGGCCCTTAAAATTTGGGGCTTTCCTTTTTCAAAAACTAAATTCCTTTAAATTTCAAAATTTTAAGGTTTTTGTTATATGTTGAAAAAATCTGTTTTTTTAAAGGGGAAACATTTTTAATAAATCCCAAATCCAAGGAGTTTCCCCCTTTTTTAAAACCCACGGGCGCAATCAAAGAAATGCTTGGCTGGTTTTGTAAGAGGTTTTAAAAAGATCCTAAATGGTTCCAAAAAAATTTTTGCTTAAAGCTATTAAAAAAATTTTAAAAAAAAAATTTTACAAACTTGGGAAATTTAACAAAAGATAAGATTTTTGGAATCTTTTTTTTCCGGACCATAGCAAAATTTTTAACTTAATTTTTAATTTTTAAACCTTATTTTTAATATTTTAATTTTAATGCTTTTTTTTTAAAGTTTTTTTTTAAATTTTTTTTAATAATGTTTTTGGTAAATATACTTTTTTTACCCAAAAAAAATTTTATTTATTGAAAATTCTTTTTAAGTTTGTTAAAAATTTAGATACTTTCTAATTATTTTTTTAAATTTTATTTTTTTCGACGTGTGAAAATTTTTTTTTGAAAAAATAAATAAAAATTATCTACATCTATTACACACATTATTAACTATTATCTATCTATCTAAATTGGTTAATAAAAAATTTTTTTTTTTTTTTTTTTTTTTTTTTTTTTGATAAAATTATGGACTTAAGGTATTAGAAAATTTCATTAAAAAAAAAAAGTTTGGGGGGTTGTCCCCATATACCACATGGGAAACATATCACACTATATTAGCAATCATAATCTATTACAGAATACTGAGTCCAGGTTTTTTTTAATGAATTTTATGTATATTGTTAAACTTTTAAAACTAAAATGAGGGGACATTAGTCATTCAAGTATTATTTAGATTGCGAAAGAATATGGTGCTAGAGAATTAAAGGAGGTACTAAACACTAATGGAAGGTCGGCGATAAATAAATGAAAGAAAAAGATCGCGTATGGCCTATTTAAAAAGGTCCTAAATTTATTTAAGAGGAATGCAAAATCACAATTTTCATTTCAAAATAAGGTATATTTCGTTTCCTTTTAATGTAAACAATATTGATCGGGAGCCTGACTATTAAATTTGTTGATTTTTCTTTGTAAATGTCCAGGTGTCTTTAAAATTTAAAATTTTAAAAAAGTAGTCTTTTCAAAAAGATGATGCTGATGGCTTGGGGATTTTCTTTTTTTTTTTGAAAATACCCAAGAACGGCATTTCGGTAATTTTTTGATCTTATTATCTTTCATCCACCATTTTTACAGCTCATATTTTTTGTCATCCGTTCTCAAGACTTGATCGGAAAAGATTTAGATACCAGTATTATTTTTCCCAAGATATTGTTCTGTAGCATCTCGTATCCGGATTTTGCCCCTTTTTATTGGCAATCGGGTTTCCCCAAACGTTTCTATGTAACCCGTAGCAACAATGCAACGTAACGTAACTATGCTAACGGTTTAACTGTTTGTCAATTACGTTTTTCGAAAGTTAAAAATAAAAAACACGCGCGAAGGAAGCCCGAAAAAGGGGTTTTTTTCCCATTTTTTAATGTAAGGGAAAAAGAATGGAAAAGTCCGGAATTAGCTGGAAAATTCTTTTAACAGGATGAAAAAAGGTTATTTTAATAAATAATTAACATAAATATAATATAATTTATATTTGTATCAACTAAACAAATATATTTTTTTAAGTCCATAAAGTGTCCTTTTACTTAAACTCCATCCAAACATCAGCCCCTTTGATATTCGAAAATTCCAGATGTTGTAACACCTTGATTCGTCTTTAATTATGGTGATATACATATAATAAATAAAATATGTAGAAAAAAAAAAAAATCCTGGAATAATTAATGTGTTTAGAAAAAAGGTATTCCCTAAAAAAAATTTTTATAACTAATATAATTTTCTTGTGGATTGAAAAAAAAATCAATTTTTTTTATAAAAAATATAATTAGTATGGTCGGCTGGTAGGGAAAAAAAAAGGGAAAAAATTTCCCCAAAGGGGGGTAAGTAAAGTTTTTTCCCCCATGAAGGGAAAATAAACTTTTTTCCCCAAGTGAGGGTGAAAAAAGAAATTTTCGAAATAGGTAAAAAAAAATTATTTATTACAAATAAAAAGGGTTTTGGGAAAAAGATATAGTTTATTATTTGTACTATTATAAAATTAAAAGGGGATTTATTTTAACACTAATTAAATAAGATGTTTTTTGGGCCCCTTTGTATAAGCTTAATTTTAAGCGATTTAGCGTTCATAAAGGGAAAGATTTTTTAAATTTTTCAGAAAATAATGAATTTTTTGACAACACGTTTTAGCGGCATATTTTTAAATTAAATTTCATTCTTACTCCACTTATCAGTATATGTATGTTTATGGACCCAATTGCTTTACTAAATGAAGTTATTGAACGAGTATAATAGAAATATTTTGGGATTTTTTTACTTATTTTATTGAAATTTTGTATACCCTACCCGGGCCTAACCTTAAAAAAACACAGACTTTCCCAAAAATTTCTTCTTTTAAACCTGGTATCAACAAAACTAAATGATTTTATGGTAGAACACCTTTTATTTTACAGGATAAACCTATTTACACGTTATTTACTCATTAATTTTACTATTTCAGTTTCACTTCCACTTTTGGTGTAACTAATTTTAAGGTGGATTATTGAGATAGTTTGTGCAGTTTAAAGCTTAGGTCCGAGTGGTGCGTTATAAATTAAAAACTAGCAGTTTCCGAAAAATTTAACTTTTTGATTCGTTTTTTCAGTATAATCGGCCGGGGCCCCGAAAGTAAAAAAATAATTTTATTTATCAACCATCCACAGTTCACAAATGCGCCGCATATTTGAATTTCGCAGAAAATGGGATTTAGTCAGTTTAAATAAAAAAAAAATGTGTAAATGGTAAACTAACGTATAGGGATCCTTTTTGGGATAGGGAAGGATAAGTTTAAAATTTTTCCAGAGGCAAGTAATAACGTTGATTTCATATTTTTATTAAAATTGCCCTAAAAATAGAAACAAAAATTACAAGACTATCCAAAAACAACCCAGAAAGTGTTTTTTTGTTTTGGTTTAAACCCCTTTTCAAATTAAATGACAATTTTAGTGCGCAGAGGTACCACAAAAAAAAATCTGAGTTTATCTGTTAGGGAAAATTATTTAAACCGAATAATTTTGACAATGACGAACGCGCCAAAAAAAATTAAAAAATGTATATTTTAAAAAGCTGATTGATTTTTTTAAATTTTTTCGGAGGCATAGAATTCCTACCGTAGACTGCTATCTGACCTTTTTAACACAAAGGCCGAACCCATATATTTCATAGCAAATTCATAGTACAAAAGTGAATTATTTTTAGACCACTCAAGAAAATAGTACTTCTGCGATCTCTACGCCAACAACAACCAACAATAATACTATAAATTTTACCCAGACCAGTACAACTAGTTCAAGTAACGTCAGTCAAACCATGGGCGGTCCAGAAATTCAGGAACTGATAATGCATCATCAAAATCATGCCACACCAGCTGCAGGTGAAAATGAATTATTTTTTGTTTAATTTTTTAATAGATATAGAAACATGTTTTATTACCATTTGACATAGTAATAGTATTTCGTTTACACAGCGAAAATGAAAGAACATGATCCCAAGACCAATTTGAAAAATTACTTTTTAATGTTTTATTGTTGAAATAGTTGTTTAAATATATATAATAAATGTTTTTTAAGGTAACTTATACAGTTAGGTAGGTAGGTTTAAAGTGAGTGGGTATAACACCCTTCCACCGCGACCGATCGGTCTATTGTGACTCACACCCTTATATATTTCTCCACCAGGTCCAGATTCTTAATAAATCTGATAATCCTGTTGAGAGAGAGATCTTTCACCTCTCCCGGCAACAAGGTGTCATTGCCGAGGATTGCGAATCTTAGTCGTCCATTGCTGGGCACGAACACAGTATGTGTTCTGCCGATTCATCTCCCTCCATGCACATGCGGCATTCGGCGTCTTCCGCTAGGTCGATCTTGTGCATGTGGTATTTTAATCTGCAGCCCGTGTACAGTCCCACTAGAGTTTTAAGGTGTACCCTTGATTGCTCCAGTAGTTTGACAGTACATTGTTGGTTTGGTGGGCTTATAAAGGCCTTCGAGTGTCTGAGACCCGGAAGTCCATGCCAGTACCGAAGATTTTCTCTTTGTGTCCAAGCTGATATGAACTGCTTGGCCGTTCCTTAAGATATACCGATGACCGGTTCCGGCCCTGTGAATTTTGTTTCCGCCCCCTTTTGGCAAGGAGATCTGCGGATTCATTACCCTCTAGGCCGGTGTGACCAGGTATCCATCGTAGTGCAACCTTATTGTTTTGACCCAGTTTGGTCAGCGCATCCTTGCAATTCCAGACGGTTTTCGAATTGCACCGGCTGGATTCAAGAGCCTTAAAAGCTGCTTGACTATCGGAGAATATTTTAACTGTCTTACGTGTGCAGTGCCGATCAACCAGCGATCTAGCACATATCTCAATAGCAAATACCTCCGCTTGAAATATGGTTGCGAGAGTGCCCAGGCTAAAGGAAAACTCTGCCCTCGGTCTCTGTCCATATATTCCAGCTCCAACACCGTCCTTGGTTTTGGAGCCATCGGTGTACCAACAGATGTCAGCCCGGAGCAGGTCGGTCGTTTTTCGACTCCAGTCCTCCCTTTGTGGGTAGACTACACTGTAGGGCCGGTTGTAATTGGTTGCTGTAGGCATTATGTCTGAGGGCATTCCCAGTCTGTCACAGGTCAGAACATTCCTGAGGAGACTGATGCTCTCCATATGACGTGCCTGCGGTTTGTTACTGACCGCTTGATAGAGTCTGTAGGTTGCCCACCTTGCCTCTCTCTCCAAGTAAATATGCAGAGGAGGCATTCTAGGGGGGCTTCCATGGCCCCGTTGGTGTCAAGCACAGCTGCCTGTGATCATTAGGCAGGCCTGTCTCTGTAGGCAAGTAGCTTTGCTTGAGTCAGCCGCTGCTGCTTAGTGACATTCCCGTTATTTTGAAGCTCAAATCTGCTAGCATTTCTGCGTGAAGAAATGTTATCAAAAATATGACCCCCCCACACGGCTTTACCTTTTTGTATGTTTTTAATTTAAATTTATTTATAATAATAAAATACATTCTGTTGTTACTAAAACTGAATATGAAATCCTTCTTATTAAAATATATCGATAAAAATGAGACGATTTAAAAAAAGAAAAACCAATAAATAGGGTGTGTTTTCTTTGGTTTCTATTTTAAACCATTTTTTTAAAATTTTTTTAAAGATTTTCTGGGAAAAAATAAACAAGATCCCTTTTTCCCCCTTTTTTTTTTAGTACGATGACAGCTACAAATATGGCTCAGCATGAGTGATAGCCCCGAGTAAACCTGACTCGGTTTATTACTAGTCTACATTATGTACAACTTTAGTTATAACTATGAAGAAAATAACAATTTTTAGCAGTAATCCTAATACAGTCTTAGTTCTTACACTTTTACTTTTTAGTAAAAGGTTTACCTAATTTTAGAATATTTTAAAATTTTCAAAGTTTTTTCTATAGCTATAAATGCGGCCACATACCCTCATCATTTTGCGGATCACGCTGCTGAATTCCACCATGCGCATTCACATGCACATAATATTCACAACCAGTTACTAGCGACTTCGGCAGCCGGGGAGTTGCTAGCCACACCCAAAGGTCAACTGGAGGTAATGTTACTCATAACAACGGCCACGTGATGTTGGCACGGACCAATCACTGACTGCTACGTCGACGGCTGCAGCGGTTGCTGCAGCCATGATGCTCGACCCCAAAGGGTTTTACCATAATAGTACGGTAAGTGCTCCCTAATTACTATTATTTGTTAGACATCTTTTAATATGTTTATTCAATTTACATGCATTCTCCCAAAAATCAAAATTTCTAAAGGTAAAAAAAACCCTTAAAAAATACACAAAATTATACATGTCTTTTAAAAAAAAAAAAATATAAAAACCATATACATATGCTTTAAAATTAAAAACAACCAGCTATTGCTCTCTTTAAACTAACTAAACTTACAGAAAATAATTTGTCTCGGTATAATTATCATTATAATTTTTAAAAGTCGATCAAAAAGCTGTTTAGTCTGCAATTAGTTCTGTTATTTTCAAAAAAAATTTCCAGCTGATTCTATCGGAATACAGAAATTAATAGATTCAACCAAACCATCACACTTAATCATGTTGTTAAACAATTTGTACAGGAAAATCGCCATGCATTCTCCCCCCCCTTTTTTTTAAAGATTTTAATTCCAGCGCTTCCTGTTGAAAAGGCACGCTTTGAAAAAACCTTGAATACCATATTACATTATTGTAAAAAAAAAACGATTAACTAAACTGTTATACAAACAAGAAATTGCCCTAATGTCATAAATTTTTTACATGTTCTGCCATAAACCCCAAACATTGATATGTTTTTAAAAAAAAAACTGTCAATATGTTTTTTTAAAATTTTTTAAAAAAGGGTTTGGGCCTTTTTGGGCTTGTAAAATTTTTTTTAGCTCATTATTAGGAAACAGTATTTATAAATATTTTCTGCCACCCATTTCATAAAAAAATTTTTTCCCTTTTTTAAAATTAGAAAATTTTTTTTTTGGGGATTCATTTTGGGTTGGCTTTTTCAAAAATGCATACCCACTACTTTAAGTGGTTATAAAACCCGAAAAGAAAAATTTTAAAAAAGAGCAAGGGGGAAAATTTATTTTAATAAAAAAAAAAAATGAAATCCGAATATTTTTTTTTTTTCATAAAATTTTGAAAGTTTTAAAAAAATTTTTTAAATTTTTAAGGTGGCATTTGCTTAGCATCAAATTGCGCAACTTTGCCCCCTTTAACTGCCCCCGATTCTTCGGGGTTTTGGGGAAACCCAATGATTAATTTAATTTGGGTCCCCCATAGATTCCGATTGTTTTGTTATTTAAAAAATTTTTTTTGTTTTTAAAGGTCATGATTTAATAATTATGTTGGGGTATGATATACTGATAAATAACTTTTAAATCAATAAAATGTAAAAAATTTGAGTAAAATTTATTTGATTAAATTTTTTTAAATACTTTTATACTTTTTTTTCCTTCACCCACGACCACTCCTGTTTCCATGGCAATGGCAGCTGTTCAATCATCTCAGCAGATTCAAGCTTTGGGGCAAGCAGTGACTATCCACCTACATTACAGAATTGTATGACGCTATTTTTTTTTTCATATATAGATATTTTTTGTTGTTTCTCATTATGTGGGTAATATTTGTTTTCTCAGTTAAAATTTAAAAACCAAATTTTTTATTGACGTGTTATAGATTTTTTTATCTACTATATTTATGGAAAGCAAAAACCAAGCCCCATCTATTTTGGTGGAATGTGGTGGCAGGCTGCTGAATACCTTCAAAGATGTGCAGGCCCCCTTTTTAAATTCCCCCCCCTGTTTATTTTTTTAAATCAATTATTGATGCCTGAATATTATAAGTCAGCCGCTAAACCAATTCAACAACGTCTGATGGATTGGAAGCCCGTCGCAAGTATCAAATTTATAGTACCTGTTTTATATTGATGCACGTCGCATGTTGCCACGTCGCATTTTTGCGACGCCACTTCGGGTGAAATCACCCAAAATTTATATAGGCTTTAAAATAAGTAGCATGCTTTCTGCTTCCAGGCAGCACGTCGCGCGTGCATCTACTTTGGTGTGAAAGCCCATTTAAATTTTAAAAATTTTTTTAGGATGTCTAGTAAAAAAAGTTTCCGGACGATAACAATTTAATATATCATTTGTTCAGATTTGAGAAGTATCAGTGTCTTTATGATCACACTTTAAAGGCGTACAGCAATAGAAGTGAACAAGAAAAGGCTTGGAACCGTTGCTGGGGAAAAAATTTTTCTACAGGTAAGTTTGTTTTAATAAAAAAATAAGATGATAACGCTGCGGCTTGCTTATTTTTTTTAAAACAAACGTTGTTTTGCCAAAAGGGAAATTTTCAGGGGTTTTAAAAATTTTTTTTAAAATATCCCCGAAATCCTTGCCCTTGTTGGTTGGGTCCGTGAAACCTTGTTGTAGGCTCGGAAGGCATTGTAGATAGCATCAATATCTCGTTCGGGGTTTAAAATCCCAAAAATACCCTCCTGTTTCAATAAAAAATTTTTCAAAACACAAGCAGCTTTAAAATATGGGCAACTTTATCGGTTCAAGTCAATTTGTGTTTCTTCAAATTTTGAAACCAGCATCCAAATGCACACTCAACACTTTTTTCCCTTTCCCCCAAAGTCTGTGTTTAATATTCTTTTAGGGTTAGTTAGAGTTCTTCTGGGGTATGGCCGCATAATTTTTTAATAACCGGGGGAAAAATTCATCTCCTACAAAAAAATTGGAAACGTGGAATTGTTCTCGTCATTTTTAAGACAGCAGGAGGTGAAAAAACAACCCATTTTCGGTAAGAGCAAAGAAAACCGGAAGGGTTTTTAAAAAAAAGACCATCACTATTCCTTCCGTAGTCACCAACCTTATAAAAGTAAACAAACTATCTGCGTCCCCACTTGCCATTAAAACTTTGAAAAAAAATTTTTAGTTATAATATGCTGAACCTGATTTTTTTTCCTTAATTTTATGTGCTTGCCATCTTTTTGTCCAAGCAATTAGGCATATTCCACAGTTCATAGTATCTCTCAGAAATCTCTTTCCCTTGCTCTATTGT
>JAHBCN010026068.1:0-10823 GCA_019359885.1 Listronotus oregonensis | reverse complement strand
TTTTTCTAAATCCAGAAAAACTTGTTTTTCTGTTCTACACTGCAAAAAGTGGCCCATTAGATTGCTTCTGAAAACTAAGATATAAAAAAAGAAATGGATTTTAAAACCCTTCCGGTTTTGGACGTGGCACAACAATGCTAAAAGAATAATAATGATGTCATTTTTATCAAAACCAAAAATTTTTTAAAAACCATTCTACGTTGACATTGTTTTTATATGACAGTTTAACAATTTTACAGCATTAAATATAGAGGGTGCTGATTTTTTAATGGATTTTTTTCATACATTTTATATTTTAGGTTAAAATCTAAAAATAATGGATTTTTTCTTGAGTGGCAGGGGATTCTTTAAAAATTCTGGAATAGAAAAAAAAATCACATTTTAAGTACTTTTTTTCTATAATTTTGTCATATTCAGTTTTTCACCATGACGAACGGGTTTTGGAGATATCGAGCTTTTCACTATTGACCCATCTTGTATATGCAGAATGTTTATAAAGTATTTGTACAAACTTTGTACGGCAAATGTTTGACTAATTTAAAGATAAAAAGTTCCCCATGAACTGAAAGTTTTTTTGAATAACTTTTTTTTTAATCGAAACCAATGTTTACATATAAAAAAATCATTTTCAAGAAAATTTCATATCTGGTTAAAATTAAAATTTTTTATTTTTCTGCCCCACAGAGTACCTAGTTTTGTATTTCTTTTAATTTTATATGCTTCTTCAAAGAAAATTTAAATAATTCTTATTGCTGCCATTAAATGTATAAAAACAGGTTGTGCCTTAATTGAACTAAAAATTGAGCATAAATGATTAAACCCCTACATTTAAAATATGCTTTTTAATCAAATTTCAAACGTATGTGTAAGGTTAAAATTGGCATATTTTATAATTTTAATCCAAAAATATAGTTTCCATCTTTATTTTTTTTTTAAGTATTAAAAAAAATATAAGAAAGGGATAGATAGTGCTTAACGCCCTCCGCCTCCGGAGGGCTTATTATCTCGAAATCTTGACGTCATAAAAATTAGGAATCTTGGGTGAGGCTTATTTTGGGAGTACTGCGCATGCGCAAAAAAAATGGCGCCTGTCCCTGTCAAATGTAAAAATGTCGCCCCGTCAAAAACCATGTGACTTGGAAAGTTAGCTTACGCGGATGATTTATCTTGGGGTCTTACGCAAGCGCAAAAAAAATGGCGCCTGTCACCTGTCAAATGCCACCTGTCAACTGTCATATTTCGCGAACCACGTGACTTAGGAAATTTAGCTTACGTGGATGAGATGTACCCAAGGTCTTACACAAGCGTTAAAATAATTGACGGCTGTAAAATGTCACTTGTCAAATGTCTAACCTAACATGTGGGGAGGGGCCCTGCCCCCTTGGCCCTGGGTGTAGACCTGGGGCTTAGACGGGGTGAAGACTTTTTATTATATTAACCCTTTTTGAATATTAAATAATAAAACACATTGTATATTTAAATTAATTTATTTAAACCCAATAAGGGGTGAATCAAAAATAGGCCATTCAATTTCAATAACATTACATAAAATTACAATACTACGTTCTACTAGCTATATTAACCAAAATTACAAAGATGTATCTATATCCAAACCTATGAAATAGGATATTTAATTACAAACTCAACAGATATTTTAGTATGTGATTTAAGTTTATCTCCTAAAAACGTAATTTTATCATCAAATTTTAACTCTTGCTGCAAAATCGCTTGGTACTGTATATTCTTTTTTGTTAATAAAAGTTTTTACAGGTAGTCAATGTTAACATATTCAATTATTCCAATCTTAATAGGAAACATATAATAGCAAATTTTAAACCATTTATAAAAAGGTACCTTGATGAACCCTTTCGCAAGTCAACATTATATTCATGTAACCATACAAAGTCTTTTCGGAATATCTTTCAAATCTTTTTCTTTTTAAGCTTTTTTGCTAGATGATAGGGATGTGTTAAATTACGTCCGAATTTGTCGAGAGTCATCGTGCTAATGATACTGCATCACTATGTCTAATCAGTTTATTCAATGATATCAGCTTCTCTTAACCCTTCAAGAATACTTATAATCTCGTTTTCATTAGAGTTATTACCAGCTGCCTTACCCATTAACAATTTTAATCTATCCAAAAAGCTCATTTGGATCATCCCAGTAAACGTAGTCAATTTTATTATTGGAAAATGTTTTGTAATCAGGTAAGAAACCAGACTGACATCGATTGGTAAGCCATAACCCTGAGGCTGTTGTGCACGTGTAATTGTAATTGCTTGTCACGTTCTTCTGCTTTCTTGCATTTTCCTCTCTTATACGTTCAAGTAATGGTTTAATTGTTAGCATATTTTGACACCTCTATTTCCTACATGTTGTTCCTTTTCATTAAAATTTCTCTTGCTAGCATTTGTTAGCAAAATAATTTTTGCAAAGGTTCGCTCATCCAGTGCGGTCAATTTGTTTTTTAATGGATTGGTCTTAAATAAAAGTTCAATAGTCCAGGAGTTCCAGTAAATTTTTCTCCTTTAATATAAATATCCGGTCCGTTAAATTGCCGAGAATCACCAAAAGTTAGATGATCGGTGGCTAAATCATGTTTTAAATATGTGCGATCGTACTCGTTTTCCGTATCAGTTATAAATCCTTTCCTTTCCTCGGTAGCGGGTCATACTGATCTAGATTTTCCCCTAAAGGATTCTTCCGTAATACTATCCATTTGAACAGGGTTATATTGAGGATCGACTTTTGAAGTCGTCGTCAAAGTAACTTCGCGGGGGTTATGTTCATACAAGTTCTGTTTAAATAAACTTCCTCGCCATCGTTCATATCCTGAGCCTTTTGGTGAACTATCTTCCGTGTTCGACATTAATTGAATTATCGTTATATTTTTTCCTCTTCTTGAGCAGCTAGCTCGTTATGTTTTTGAACAGGGTGGGGAAAATTGGGGGAAATCGGGGTTTTTTTTATTACTGTCGAAGAATATTGTTCACTTTGTCGTCTTTTTACAGACTTGGGTGTAAATGGTGTAGATTGTTTACCATACTGTATCGACTCGGATATTAGTTTTGCCAAAGGTCTATACGTATTCTCCAATGTAACAGCATTTTTCATAGCGGCCAGCTTTAAGAGAATCATATATTTTTTTTACATTGCGCGAATGTTCGTCAAGAAGTTGAAGAATGTTTGGATCTGCTTGCAAACTCCCTTCTTTTCTGGTCGCTGATCACTGGAGTTCGATATTCTTCAAATTGCACCTCGGCTTGCTCCCCCCAATTCCCTTTTAAATCCAAATATTTTTACGAATACTATTGGAAGCTTCAATTATTCTACGTTTAACATCCTTATCAACCGAAATCCATGGCTACAGAACCCTTCTTTAAATTATTAAGGAACAAGTGTTAATATTTCTTCCCCAGCAAAGTCCTCTTCCCCACCCCCAAAAAAACGGGTCTGTATTTACAAAAACGGCACTGTTTTCCAAAAACGGCACCGTTTTTGAAATAACGGCACTGTATATTAAATAACGGCACCGTTTTTACAATAACAGCACTGTATTTTCTAAAAACGGTACTGTATTTTCAAATAACGGCACCGTTTTTCCAATAACGGCACTGTTTTTCAAATAACGGCACTGTATTTCCAAATAACGGCACCGTTTTTTAAATAACGGCACTGTATTTTCTAATAACGGCACTGTATTTTCAAATAACGGCACCGTTTTTTAATAACGGCACTGTTTTTTCAAATAACGGCACCGTTTTTCCAATAAATGTATTTTCAAAAACGGCACCGTTTTTCAAATAACGGCCCTGTATTTTTTAAAAACGGCACTGTTTTTTCCAAATTGGCGCTGTTTTTCTAATAATAAACCGTTTTCAAATAACTGTATTTTTATTAACCAAGGGTCCCTTTTTCCTCAAGTAGCCTCCTAGATGCGTGTTATCGTAATGACTGGTTGATGTACAATGACTACAGAGTTAACAGAAGCTGATATTTATTAGTTAATATTCTTAACTTTAGATGCGTGTTATTGTAATGACTGGTTGATGAACAATAACTGCAGAGTATGGAGAGGGTATTTATAAGTTAATATTCTTTATATAACAGTTAGTATTACTAAAAGTTTGTACTGTGCAGACATGGAAGTTTAAAAAGAAATCAAACAAGAAGATTACTGCTCGAAGAGGAAAGGTATTCTTTTATGACTGCTTTTCATAAAGCGAGGGATGCACTGTATGCTGAAAAACCAGAGGACCTACATCAGCTGCTAAGTAGCTTTAAAAGCATTTACTGGTGTGGAAAAAGTTCATCCTACAGGCATTGTGCCCCTCCCCAAAATCGGAGGTTTCCTACCATTTTTAGTACCACTTTTTCCGGTTTAAGCGCAATTGGCGCTCTTGGGAGGAAGGGGGATAATAAATGCAGTGAACAATGCTAGGAATGCTGCAGCCAAGTTGAAGGGGTCTCAGCGACATAACGAAACAATGGAATCCATACTCTTGGGAAAACTGGAAACGGTTTTTCCTTACAAGGGTGGTCTGGGTCTATTTTGAAGCCTTATAAATACATATAAAAAACAGAATATATCTTCAGTCTTAACTGAGCCATCATGCATACCTTTAGTTTGAGTGGTACCAGTTCAATTTTAAAAAAACTAATTATACTCCCCCTTGATCTGAGAGATGAAACCAGCCAGTATGAACTTTTATTGTTTAGAAACTTTTAATGTTTTTCCCAATATTGATAAAATCAATAATAAATTTTATGTTGGTGATATTACTTTGGAAATCCCCACTGGATCTTACGAAATAACTGCAATAAATATTTCTACAGCAAAAACAATTCGTGACAAAAATGAAAGCACCAAGAAATTTAATTGTACCCTAAGTCTAAAGGGCAAAAATACGCCCCAAGGTGAGCTTGAATGTTCTCATACAGTTGACTTTACTAAGAAAAATTCTATTGGAAAGTTGTTAGGATTTCATAATATTTTGCTACAACCCAATATTAAACATGTATCTCAAACCCCCGTAAATATTTTAAAAAATTAATGTGATTAAAAAACGAGTGTAATATTTTTTGGGGGCTTAT
Source organism: Listronotus oregonensis (assembly GCA_019359885.1). Classification (NCBI taxonomy): domain Eukaryota; kingdom Metazoa; phylum Arthropoda; class Insecta; order Coleoptera; family Curculionidae; genus Listronotus; species Listronotus oregonensis. Next base: position 5,726 of record JAHBCN010026068.1, on the reverse strand, counting down.
CACAATAAAAGCTTGTTCATACAATACATGAATTTTCACCATCAAAAACCGGTTTTTTTTTAAAATAATAGAAATTCCTCGAAATGTGATTTATATGCCGGTATCTACAAGAGTTATAGACAACATTGTATTGAAACTGATCGATCAAGACGGGGAGGAGAAATTATTACTGTAAGAATGCATTTAAGAAAATCTATATAGGCAAACGTTTTGTGTCGGGTTTATCAGTATATTACAAACTGCTGTACAGAGCAGACGTAGTATGGTTATTAAATATAACTCCAAGAAAAGTGCTGATTTTGAACAATTGTTAAAAACTAAAAAGAGCCTAACAGAAAAAAAAAAAAATTTCTTGAATCTCTAGACCTAATTGTAAAAAATTTCAAATGAGTATTTTAAATGTGACGGACCCTCTAAACTTTGATAACTCTTTCAAAAATTAGAGACATAGTCATTTGCCGTACATAACTCTTTTAAAAATAATGACGAAATTGAATACCTGTAAAACAAACCGATATATTCTGCCTTGGGCGAGCCATATTTATCTAGAAGGAAGATTTTTCAAAAGGAGTTGATGGATCAGTTTCAAAACAAAAGCGAAACTTGTAAACAACTTTTTCGGTCACCTCTTTGAAGAAATTCGTCTGAAATTGGGAAAGGTTATTGACTCGATTAGATATCCTGGAATAGCAGCAACCATGAAAGGATATATTTCTTACAATGTTAACGAATTAAATAAATATAAAAAAATGCTGGTTGGAGTATTGATGATGAATTTACTTGCGATATCGTTGACCCGACCACTGGAATTTTTTAAGGGGCCGCTAAGAACCCTACTAGGATTTGCTGAAGACTTTCAAAAATACTCATAAATGTTAAGCACGAATTGGTGAAAGGCCCTTCTGACATTAATGCTATTATTAATACGGCTGAAGCAGAAAATGTAGTAGTTACTATTGATAAGATTGTTTGGAGGCTACCACATATTACAGTATCTGATGTCGAACGGATAGAGCTTTTAAAACTTATTGAAAATGGAACCGAATTGGATATCGGTTTTAGAAGCTGGGAACTCCGAACATCCATCAGTTCCAACTGGAAAACAACTTACCTGAATGTAAAGACTTGGTGCAGGTGGAAAGACCCAGATGGATAATTTTAGGTTTTCAAACAGCCCGAAAGGATAAATTCAACAAAAAACAGTAGCTTATTTGATCATTGTAATGTATCAAATGTAAATTTTAAATTCGGAATTTTATCCGTATGATAATTTAAATTTGGAGATTTCAAGAGGACCCAATAAACCACTCTTTTTTGAAAGTATTCCAATTTCAAGAAATTTTCTACGGAAAGAAAACGAACCAATTTTTTACTCCCAAAAACTTTTTGAAAGTATGCGCCTCTAATTGTAATTGATTGTTCAAGACAGAATGAAATATTAAATTCTGGTATTATTGATGTAAGACTAAATTGAAACAAAAGAAAACTTTCCCGCTAACACCAGTGCCTACTGTTTAATTATTCATGATAAACTTGTTAGATATTCACCATTAATAGGATCTGTAAGAAAGATTTAATAAATATATTTTCCTTACAAAATAATTGTAATTTTAGGTTAAGTATAGTTAGTAGAACGTAGTATTGTAATTTTATGTAATGTTAGTAAAATTAAATGTAGCCTATTTTGATTCACCCTGTATAGTTTTTAAATAAATTAATTTAATATATACAATGTGTTTTATTATTTAATATTCAAAAATTGTAAGATTAATATAATAATAAGGTTTCACCCCACGCCTAAGCCCCAGGTCTACACCCTAGGCCCGGTGCTTAAGCGCAGGGGGGGCCCTCCCCACGTGTTAGGTTAGGCATTTGACAAGTGACATTTTGCAGCCGTCATTATTTTAACGCTTGCGTAAGACCTTAAGATACATCTCATCCACGTAAGCAGGTTCTAAGTCACGTGGTTCGCGAAATATGACAGTTGACAGGTGGCATTTGACAGCTGACAGGCGCCATTATTTTAACGCTTGCGTAAGACCCTAAGATACAACTCATCCAAGTAACTTTAATCACATGGTTTTTGACAAAATGACAGGTGACATTTGACCTTTGACAGGTGACAGGCGCCATTTTTTTGCGCATGCGCAGTATTAAAATAAGCCTCACCCAAGATTCCTAATTATTGTATGACGTCAAGATTTCGAGTAATAAGCCCTCCGGGGGCGGAGGGCGTTGAACGCCACTATCCCTACTAATATATTTTATTCAATATTACTTAGTTTAAATTATTACTACCAAAAAAAAAGCAAGACCTGCATGACTCTTAAAACAAGACCAAGACCAAGACTAGGCCAGTCTTGGTCTTGGTCCTGCTTCTCATCACTATCCATTACGAAAGCACCTTTGTAGAATGGGAAAAAAATAACACGCCTCTATGTAGAGGTTGTGAAAGGAAGACGAGACGGTGGAGGTAGGGTAAATTTTAATTTTTCGATGTAGTATTAAATTCTCTCATATATTTTTTTGATATACGGGGCATCGATAGTATCGATGCACATGTATTTTCGATAACTATCGATAGACTATCGATGTTTAAGGAACACTAGGTGCAATATGTAGTATTTATGTATTAGTATATGTAGTAGTATATAAAAATTTAACAAACTTAAAGATCTGCCAAAAATTAAGACACTTTTAAAAAAATGTATAGGCTCTTAAAACCGGCCACCCTGTACAAAAAATACGTACAAATTTTTTAAAATTATAAAAAGCTTATAGTACTTTCTGATGGTACTTTATCAATTTTAAAATATTTAGTTTGTGACAGTATCAAACATATTATCTCATACTGCGGTTTATAAAAATTTTTTTCTGGTAAAACCAAAAAAATGATAACGATTATGATTACCACGCTAGCAAAAAACACAGAAATTTGAAGTACAAATTTTAACTTCTTCGAAAGTGGAAAATACTTAAAAATAGAAGGTTTTTTTAATATTTTATGATTTCATAGATCTATATAGCAAATTTAATGGATTGACCTATATATATATATATATATATATATATATATATATATATATATATATATATATATATATTTTTTTTAAAAAATATAATAAAAATATATATATAATAAGGGGGGAAGTTTGGCCACCTTAACAAGTAAAAATTATTCCTCCGGGGGTATTAAAATAAAACATTTAAAGTTTAACGAGCTTTTGAAAATATTATTTTTTTTGAAAAATCATTTTTAGAAGTTTCAAAACATTTTTAAAATATTAAAGTTATTAATTTTTTAAAAACTTTAATGTTTTTAATTAAGACTTTACATTTTAAAATTATAATTTTAAAAAAATGTAAGTTTTAAATTTTAAAAATAGTAAAAATTTTTAAAAAAATTAATAATATTTAAATTGTATCAGCTTTATTTCCCAAACTTAAATATAATTTTTCAAAAAAATAAAATTTTTAAATGTTAAATAAGAATTTATTTAATTATTTCGGGACCGGGGTCCCGGAAAATTATTTTTAATAATATATATATATATATATATATATATATATATATATATATATATATATATATATATATATATATATATATATATATTAATCATTACTATTACAGTTTTTTTAAAAAAAATTTATTCAAGCTTACTTATTGTTTAATTAATGTTATTCGAAATAACAGCCAAATTATTAAAAAACTTGACTGCTGTCGCTAATATCATTAATTTAATCGCGCGTCGCGTCCATCCTAGCAGCCGATGGATGCGATGGTTGCAATCAAGATGCAAACCCAATTAGACCATTACGAGTAAGCGTACGGCGGCATATGGAGTTGCCTATCTTGGCATTGGGCGCTGAATTTAGTCTCATGCGGCAAGCGTTTGCAGTCCCACTGCAAACCTTTTTTATCTCGCAGGCTGATTTACGATTTATTGAAGTATAATTTGTTATTTTGGTTATATTATCATATGTATCTTTATGTTTTTAACAGTTTTTGATCTTTTTATTTTTTTTTAATTGGGTTATTTATTTATTTTTTTAAAGAACCATTAGAATGGTAACCCTTTTCTTTTTAACCCACGAGCCGCCCCTGCTTAAAAAAAACCAATAACAACCTTTAAAATATAAGTCAGGCAAAACTGAAATACATCGAAAAAAAGGAAAAATTATATGAGTTATTAGGCGATTAATGATATCAACCATTAATCACCCTTTATTAAACCTTTTTTGGTTAAATATCTATTTTGCTTGAAGCAAAATTGTCATACAAATGTATTACACATCAATTAAATCTATACCGGTTTTGAGACAGCAAGCAAAAAGGGTTTTTAAATGATTAGTTGTTGTTTTTGAAATTGAATAACTACGTGAAGTGAATAAACCACTTTTTAAACGCCAACCATTAGGAATTTTCTAAATTATTCTTTTTATTATGGTTTTCTTTTTTTTCGCAAAAAAGGGTGACATAAGTAGTTGGTTGGTCAATTTCCGCAATTTTAGCTTATTTTTTTTTATCTTTTTGTCCTTAAGAAGGCTCAATTTTTTGGGTTTTTAAAAAGTGACAGGTATATTGAATTAAATAAAATATTTCTTTACGATTGCTTTTATTGACAACCTTTAATTAACATAAATTGTTTTACGGAATAACTATAGTCTGGACAATCTAAAGTTTTAGTCATGGCCGACAAGACATGTCATTTTCTGTTACTTTTATTATAGCCAACTCAAGATTGGACCAGGGACGTACTTTGGCGAATATTTTTTTCATAAAATGATTTTAAAATTTAAGAACAAAATTGCTAAAACATATTTATTGTTAGCATTATAAATACAAAAAAAAAGGGTTTTTGATTTTTTTTTAAAATTTTAAAACTAAAAAAAGTTTTAAACTCACGAGACGATACTTTAACACATGATAACGTGACAACATATTATTGGTATTGTATTTAGTAAAAAAATATAATATACCTAAACGTGTTGAAAAAGGATATATAAAAACATTTTTTTTTTATGATTCAACTATTTATTATGAAGCGCTATAAACTATATAAATATATAAGCAGGTAAATAAATACTTAGCCCTTAGATCCTAGCATGTTCTTGTAAAAAAGTTTAATTAATTAGGATTTGTTTAATTTTTAGGCGTTATTATATTTTAAAGTTACCAGTACTCATTATTAATTTACTTAAGATAAACGACCTTGGTTTTATTTTTTTTGGGTGCGAAATCCTTTTAAATATAAACTTTTTAAAAGTTTAATTAAAATTTATATATTTCTAGAAACTAAAGGTTATCTTTTAGTACTTTTTGCGTTCTGTAATTAAACATAAATAAGGAGAAATTAGTAGTTATTTTTTTTTAATAAAATATATTGTTACTGTTTTAAAAAAAAACCACTTACAAAATTTTTATGATTCCTTCACCATATTGGCAAGAATGTCTACTAGTTTAAAAAATATACCCCCTTTTAAATAATAATTAGTACTTTAAATTTTAAACAAATTCGGGGTCGTGACAAATGTAAATATTTTTTATTTAAAAAGTAGTGTAGTGAGTGAAATACATCTATTTTTTTAGTTACTTTTTTTTAAATGCATGCATTTTTTCTGCAAATGAATAAGGAATAAACACCTATCGCTGTGTCACTTTTTTAGTATGCATTTTCCTGCAAGCGTATGAGTAAATAACGCTTTATTGCATGGTTAATTTT
>JAHBCN010026067.1:0-10789 GCA_019359885.1 Listronotus oregonensis | reverse complement strand
AATTATTATTTTTTTTGAATGATTTTACATTTTAATTAGTTAAAATAAGGAAGATGAAATGAGGGAATTTGAGTGTAAAAAAATAGGTTTTTTGCATCAAAAGTATACCCCAAAGGTTTCTAACAGGCGTCATCCTATACTGTAGGGGGTGTTCCTTTTAAAAAAGGAATAAAAAACTTATTCATAAGTCAAATATAAAAACGTCTTTTGAAAAAAAAGTAAAAAGAGATAGGTATAGGAAATTTTTAAAAATTTTTAAAAAAGAATCTAGTTCTGCGTCACTAAATACAGGGTGTTACTATAAACTTTAGGAAGTTATTTAATAAAATGTATGCCCAAAATTTTTTGAGGAATTTTTTTTCACCACTCTGTAAAATATTGAGGTAAAACTTTTATGTAATAGTTGATTAAAACCCCCTTTAGCTAAGCAGTAAATTTAATTAGGAGCAGCTCCTTATATGTTACAGGGTCTAAAAATTTTTTTTTAAAATATGGTCTTTTTTTTTAATTTCTCTAAATTTCTAAAAAAACGGTCAGTTTTAGGTAGGGGAAATTATAACAGTAACTCCCTTTTTTTTTGGGTTTTTATAGTATAAAAAAAATAAAAAAAATGGGGGGTGTTCCATAAGAAAATATATAACTTTAAAAACTTTTTTTTGGGGCCCCCCCTTATATTTCAAAAAATTTTTTTAAAATATGCTTCCCACAGACCAACATATGACTGTGCAAAAATTTTTTTTCCCAAAACTTTTTCCCCTTTTTCCCCAAAAAAAACCGAGGCGAATGGGTGGGAGTAGATAAGCTATACCAATACTGCCAAAAATCCATTTTTTTCCCATGTATTTTTATGGGAGAATTTTAAGGTCCGATTTGTTTTTTACTTCCGGTCTAGCCCAAAAGGTAAGCGGCCACCCATCTGCGGTCACCCATCTAAGTAGTAACTCCCCCCGACATTGTTTGACTTTAGATTATGGCGTTCCCCCAAGAATATGAAATATAACCCCCTTCAGGAGACCTCGGGGTAATTTGGGGAAAAAAAAAAAAAAAAGCCTTTTAAAGGGTTTTTGGGGGGGTTCGAACCGCCCCCCTAGTGCTTCAAAGTCTAGAGCTCTACCACTGAGCTAGGGGGGAATATTAAATATAAAGGTGAAATGAATGTACAGGATCCTGAGTATTACGCCAGCACACGTGAGTATCATAGTAAAGGAAAAATAGTAATGGTTTTTCTGTCTTTAAAAAATTGGGAAAAACCTTTTTGGTTGTAAAAAACTTGTGGAACAAAAAAAAAATAAAAAAAGTCAGCACCCAGCAGGATTCAACCCCCCCCCCAAGTGTATAGGGGGGGAGAATATGACGGTTTACCATCCTCCGCCCCCGGGGAAAACTTATCATCTTAATATCTCTGACGTCTTTTTAAAAATTTTGGAATTTTTGTGACGCATTATTTGGGGGGGGCCAATACATCTGTCAAATGTCGAACGCCATCTGTCAAATGTCAAATGCCATCTGTCACCTGTCATATGTAAAAAACCCCGTGATTTATAAAATGTCCGTTACGGGGAACCGGGAAGACCTAATATTGATTTGCGCAAACTCGGAAATTTTAAGTTATGCCGTTCGGGCGCTATCGACTAAAATCGTTATTTAACCCTTTATGAGTCTAAGACGAGGGTTTAAATTTTTTTTAAAAATTTGTGTAACGTCATACCTATCGAATAGCGAAAACCGAAGAGGGGCATCTTTAACCATGGCGCTACAGCTGTTTAAAAATCGTCGAAATTGATCAATTATTAATTATTAGCGATTAGGACGGTAACCCTATAGTAAATTGATCATTGTGGGTTTAAAAGCTTTAACATTAGGCTTAAGTGGGTCTAATATGGTTATTTTAGCGTCCTACACAGGTATTAAAATAATGGCTTTTGTCAGCTGTCAAATGCCACCTGTAAAAAGGGGATATTTCGCGAACCACGTGACTTAAAACCTGCATACGTGGATGATACATAATTAAGGATCCTACGCATGTGTTAAAATAATGATGCCCCGTCAAATGTCACTTGTTAAATGTCTAACCTAACATGTGGGGGGGGCCCCCCCGCGCTTAAGCGGCGGGCCCAGGGTGTAGACCTGGGGCTTAGGCGTGGGGTGAAGAGCCTTATTATTATATTAATCTTACAATTTTTGAATAGTAAATAATAAAACACATAGTATATTTAAAATTAATTTTTTTTTAAACCACATATACAGGGTGAATCAAAAATAGGCTACATTTAATTTGCTACTAACATTACATAAAATTACAATACTCCCCCTACTAACTATACTTAACCTAAAATTACAATTATCTCTATGTAAGGAAAAATATATTTATTAAATCTTTTTACAGATCCTTTTAATTTTGGTAATATCTAACAAGTTTATCATGAATAATTAAACAGTAGGCACTGGTGTTAGCGGGAAAGTTTTCTTTTGTTTCAATCTCTAGTCTTACATCAATAATACCAGAATTTAATATTTCATTCTGTCTTGAACAATCAATTAAAATTTGGGGAGGTGCATACTTTTTAAATTTTTTGGGGGGGTAAAAAGTGGTTCGTTTTCTTTCTCGTAGTAGCTCTCTTGAAATTCTGAATACATTTCATAAAAGAGTAGCTATTAGTCCTCTTGAAATCTCCAAATTTAAATTATCATACGGATAAAATTCCGAATTTAAATAAATTTTTACATTTGATACATTACAATGATCAAATAAGTTTGTTTTTGTTGAATTTATCCTTTCGGGCTTTTTAAAAAACCTAAAATTATCCATCGGGGTCTTTCCACCTGCACCGAAGTCTTTATATTCCAGGTAAGTTGTTTTCCAGTTGGAACTGATGGATGTTCTGTGAGTTCCCAGCTTCTAAAACCGATATCCAATTAGGTTCCATTTTCAATAATTTTTTAAAAGTTCATCCGTTCAACATCAGATCTTTGAATATGTGGTAGCCTCCAAAAAATTTATCAATAGTAACTACTACATTTTCTGCATCAGCCGTATTAATAATAGCATTAATGTCAGAAGGGCTTCTTACTAACACCAATTCGTGCTTAACATTTATGAGTATTTTTTGAAAGTCTTCGGCAAATTTGTGGGTTCTTAGCGGCACACAAACATTAAAACTTCCAGTGGTCGGGTCAACGTTATCGCAAGTAAATTCATCATCAATACTCCAACCAGCATTTTTATATTTATTTAATTCGTTAGCATTGTAAGAAATATACCCTTTTAAAAGGCTGCTGCTATTCCAGGATATCTAATCGAGTAAATAACCTTTCCACCAATTTCAAGACGAATTTCTTCAAAGAGGGACCGAAAAAGTTGTTTACAAGTTTCGCAGTGTTTGAAACTGATCCATCAACTCCTTTTAAAGTCTTCCTTCTAGATAAATATGGCTCGCCCAAGGCAGAGTGTATATATCGGTTTGCTGTACAGGTATTCGAATTTCGTCATTATTTTTAAAAGAGTTAGTGTACGGCAAATGACTATGTCCTCAATTTTTTAATAGAGTTATCAAAGTTTAGAGGATCCGTCACATTTAAAATACTCATTTTTGAAAATTCTTTACAATTGGGCCTAGAGATTCAAGAAACTTTTTATTTTCTGCTGTTAGGCTCTTTTTTAGTTTTTAACAATTGTTCAAAATCCCTTTTCTTTGAGTTATTTTAATAACCATACTACGTGTGCTCTGTACGAGTTTGTAATATACTGATAAACCCGACACAAAACGTTTGCCTATATAGATTTTTTAAAAAGCATTCTTACAGTAATAATTTCTCCTCTAAAGTCAACCAATTCTCCCGTCTTGATCGATCGTTTCAATACAATGTTGTCTATAACTCTTGTAGATACCGGCATATAAATAACATTTCGAGGAATTTCTATTATTTTAAAACCAGCCGGTACTGATGGTGAAAATTCATGTATTGTATGAACAAGCTTATTATTGGATAAGCCCCTGTAACAATATTACCTCGATTTTAATCACATTAATTTTAAAATATTTACAGGGTTTGAGATACATGTTTAATATTGGGCTGTAGCAAAATATTATGAAATCCTAACAACTTTCCAATAAAATTTTTCTTAGTAAAGTCAACTGGGGAGAACATTCAAGCTCACACTTGAGCGTATTTACTTCCCTTTAGACTTAGGGTACAATTAAATTTCTTGTTGCTTTCATTTTTGTCACGAATTGCTTGCTGTGATAATCATTTAGCAGTTATTTCGTAAGATCCAGTGGGGATTTCCAAAATAATTCCCCCAACATAAAATTTATTATTGGTTTTATCAATATTGGGAATAGCATTAAAAGTTTCTAAACTAATCAGACCAAGTTCATACTGGCTAGTTTCATCTCTCAGATCAAGAGGGGGAGTATAATTAGCTTTTAAAATTGAACTGGTACCACTCAAACTAAAGGTATGCATGATGGCTCAGTTAAGACTGAAGATATATTCTGTATTTTATTATTTATAAAAGGCTTCAAATATAGACCTAGACCACCCTTTAAGGCCCTAAATATAAACCGTTTCCCAGTTTTCCCAAGAGCTATGGATTCATTGTTTCGTTATGTCCTGAGACTCCTTCAACTTGGCTGCAGCATTCCTAGCATTGTTCACTGCATTTATTATCCCCCCAGTTCCTCCGCTAAGGGGCCAATTGCGCTTAAACCGGCAAAAAGTGGTATTAAAAATGGTAGGAAACCCGATTTTGGGGAGGGCACAATGCCTGTAGGATGAACTTTTCCAAACAGTAAATGCTTTTAAAGCTACTTCACAGCTGATGTGAGGTCCTCGGTTTTTCAGCTACAGTGCATCCCTCGCTTTATGAAAAGCAGTCATAAAAGGGAATACCCCTTTTCCTCTTCGGGGCAGTAATCTTCTTGTTTGATTTCTTTTTTAAACTTCTGCATGTCTGCCGGTAAAACTCTTTAGTAATACTAACTGTTATATAAGAATATTAACTTATAAATACATACCTCTCCATACTCTGCAGTTAAGAATATTAACTAATAAATATCAGCTTCTCTTAACTCTGTAGTCATTGTACATCAACCAGTCATTACGATAACACGCATCTAGGAGGCTACTTGAGGAAAAAGGGATCCTTGGTTAATAAAAATACAGTTATTTGAAAAACGGTTTCATTATTAGAAAAACAGCGCCGTTATTTGGAAATACAGTGCCGTTATTAAAAAACAGGGCTGTTATTTGAAAATACAGTGCCGTTATTTGGAAATACAGTGCCGTTATTAAAATACAGTGCCGTTATTTGGAAAAACGGTGCCGTTATTTGAAAATACAGTGCCGTTATTGGAAAAACGGTGCCGTTATTTGAAAATACAGTGCCGTTATTGAAAAAACGGTGCCGTTATTTGAAAATACAGTGCCGTTATTGGAAAAACGGTGCCGTTATTTGAAAATACAGTGCCGTTATTGTAAAAACGGTGCCGTTATTTGAAAATACAGTGCCGTTATTAAAAAAACGGTGCCGTTATTTGAAAATACAGTGCCGTTATTGAAAAAACGGTGCCGTTATTTGAAAATACAGTGCTGTTATTGTAAAAACGGTGCCGTTATTTGAAAATACAGTGCCGTTATTAAAAAAACGGTGCCGTTATTTGAAAATAATGTGTTATTAGAAAAACGGTGCCTTATTTAAAAAACGGTGCCGTTATTTGGAAATACAGTGCCGTTTTTGTAAATACAGTCCCGTTATTTGGGGGATAAGGGGAAGAGGACTGTGTGGGAAGAAATTATTAACACTTTACCTTAATAATTTAAAAGAAGGGTTCTGTAGCCATGGATTTAAACAAGCGATAAGGATGTTAAACGTAGAATAATTGAAGCTTCCAATAGTATTCGTAAAAAATATTTGGATTTAAAAGGGAATTGGGTGAGGGAGGTGCAATTTAAAGAATATCAGAACTGAGGAAAGCGACCAGAAAAGAAGCGGAGTTTGCAAGCAGATCCAAACATTCTTCAACTTCTTGACGAACATTCGCGCAATGTAAAAAGACTATATGATTTCTTAAAGTTTGGTCGTTATGAAAATGCTGTTACATTGGCGAATACGTATAGACCTTTGGCAAAACTAATATCCGAGTCGATGCAGTATGGTAAACAATCTACACCATTTACACCCAAGTCTGTAAAAAGACGACAAAGGGGAACAATTTTCTTCGAAAATAATAAAAAAAACCACGATTTCCACTTAATTTTCCGGCCCTGTTCAAAAAACATGACGAGCTAGCTGCTCAAGAAGAGAAGAATATAACGATAATTCAATTAATGCCCAGACACGAGAAGATAGTTCACCAATGGCTCAGGATATGAACGATGGCGAGGAAGCTGATTTAAACAGAACTATGTATGAACATAACCCTGCAGAAAATTACTTTGACGACGAGTTCAGAGTCGATCCTCAAATAACCCTGTTCAAATGGATAGTATTACGGAAGAATCCTTTGGGAATATCTAGATCAGTATGATCCGCTACCGGAAAATATGTGAAAGGATTTATAACTGATACGGAAAACGAGTACGATCCCATATTTAAAACATGATTTAGCCACCGATCATCTAACTTTTGGTGATTCTCGGCTTGAATTTAACGGACCGGATATTTATATTAAAGGGAAAAATTTACTGGAACTCCTGGACTATATGAACTTTTATTTAAGACCAATCCATTAAAAAACAAATTGACCGACTGGATGAGCGAACCTTTGCAAAAATTATTTTTAACAAATGCTAGCAAGAGAAATTTTAATGAAAAGGAAAAACATGTAGGAAATAGAGGTGTCAAAATATGCTAACAATTAAACCATTACTTGAACGTATAAAAGGAAAATGCAAGAAAGCAGAGAACTGACAAGCAATTACGAATTACACGTGCACAACAGCCTCAGGGTTATGGCTTACCAATCGATAGTCAGTCTGGTTTCTTACCTGATTAAAAAACATTTTCAATAATAAAATTGACTACGTTTACTGGGATGATCCAAATGAGCTTGTGGATAGATTAAAATTGTTAATGGCAAGTAAGGTAGCTGGTAATAACTCTAATGAAAACGAGATTATAAGTATTTTTTGAAGAGTTAAAGAAGCTGATATCATTGAATAAACTGATTAGACATGGGGATGCAGTATCATTAGCACGATGACTCTCGACAAATTCGGACGTAATTTAACACATCCCTATCATCTAGCAAGAAAAACTTAAAAAAAAAAATGATTTGAAAAAATATTCCTGAAAAGACTTTGTATGGTTTCATGAATATAATGTTGACGTGCGAAAAGGGTTCATCAAGGTTCGTTTTATAAATGGTTTAAAATTTGACTATTATATGTTTCCTATTAAGATTGGAATAATTGAATATGTTAACATTGACTCACCTGTAAAAACTTTTATTAACAAAAAGAATATAAAATACCAAGCGATTTACTACAGCAAGATTTAAAAAAATTTGATGATAAAATTACGTTTTTAGGAGATAAACTTAAATCACATACTAAAATATCTGTTGAGTTTGTAATTAAATATCCTATTTCATTGGTTTGGATATAGATACATCTTTGTAATTTTAGGTTAAGTATAGTTAGTAGAACGTAGTATTTAATTTTATGTAATGTTAGTAGCAAATTAAATGTAGCCTATTTTTGATTCACCCTGTATATGTGGTTTAAATAAATTAATTTAATATATACAATGGTTTTATTATTTACTATTCAAAAATTGTAAGATTAGTATAATAATAAGGCTCTTCACCCACGCCTAAGCCCCAGGCCCACACCCTGGGCCCGCCGCCTAAGAGGGGGGCCCCTCCCCACATGTTAGGTTAGACATTTAACAAGTGACATTTGACAGACATCATTATTTTAACACATGCAGGATCCTTAATTATGTATCATCCAATGCAGGTTCTAAGCCTGTTCGCGAAATATGCCGTTGAAGGTGGCATTTGAAGAAATAAGATCCATTATTTTAATACCTTTAGGACGCAAAATTTTAAAGACCCACGTGTAAGCCTAATGTTAAAGCATGAAGCCCACAATGATCAATTTACTATAGGGTTACCGTCCTAATCCTAATTGATCAATTTGAGTTTTTAAACAGCTGAAACCCTTTATGGTTAAAGATGACGTCATACGGTTTTCGCAATTCGATAGGTATGAAGTTACATAATTTTAAAAATTTCCGCTCGTCTTAGACTCGTCATCAGGGTTAAATAACAATTTTAGTCGATAGCGCCCGAACGGCATAACTTAAAATTTCCGTGTTTGCGCAAATCAAATTAGGTCTTAGCACAAGTATCCTACGCGTAACGGACATTTTATAAATCACGGGGGTTTTTTGAATATGACAGGGCAGATGGCATTTAAATTTTTACAGATGGCGTTCGACATTTGACAGATAGTTTGGCCACGCCCTAAATAATGCGTCACAAAAGATTCCAAATTTTAAATGACGTCAGAGATATTAAGATGATTTTTTCCCCGGGGGACGGAGGATGGTAAACCATATTCCCCTACTATACACTAAGACGTGGGTTCGAATCCTGCTGGGGCGACTTTTTTAATTTTTTTATTAGTTCCACAATTTGTTTTCCCTACATGGTTTACCAATATTATTAATGACAGTTAAACGATCTTATTACTACTATTTTTCCTTTTACTATGATACTCACGTGTGCTGGCGTAATACTCAGGATCCTGCATTCATTTCACCTTTATATTTAATATTCCCCTATAGCTCAGTGGTAGAGCTCTAGACTTTGAAGCACTAGGACGGCGGTTCGAACCTCCAATCCTTCAGGACTTTTTTATTTATTTCCAATATTACTGAGGTCTCCTGATGAGTTCATATTTCTACTCTTGGTCAGCGCCATAATCTAAAGTAAAACAATGTCGGGCGTAGTTACTTTTCTTAGGTGGGTGACCGCAGATGGGTCCGCTTGGCACTTGGGCTAGACCGGAAAGTAAATCAAAAACGGACCTTAAACCCCTAAAAAATGGGAAAATGATGGATTTTGCGGCAGTATTGGTATAGCTTATCTACTGGTGGGCCACCCTGGTTTGTATATGAAAAAAACCTACGTGAGCTGTCACAAAGATAAAAAAAAATAAAAAACGGTGGTCGACTTGGGCAGCCTGTATCTTGGCAACATATCAACCGATTGACAATTTCGATATACCAAAAAAAAACGTCTTTTTGCGTACCAAATCATATTTTCAAATTTTTCTTAAAAGTTCATGGAGATATAATTTGTTTATAAGCAATCATTTTGTATTACTTTAAACAGCTTGAGGATGCCCAAATTTTCAGCCTAAAACGTTGAAAAGCTTAATATTTCTCAAAAAAGAATCAAATGGCTAAGTTTAATATTCTCTTGCTTAAAATTGCAATTTTTTTCCAAACAAAAATGTATTGCAAAATTATGCAAAGCCATCAAACCGATTTTTACGAAATTAAACGTAATATTTCATCATAATATGAAGTTTTTTTGGTTGACTTTTGGAAAACTCCCCAGCACAATCTAAAAGGTAATAAAATTCGCCAAAAAATACCCTTTTTTCGCCTTTTCTTTATTTAATGTTTTTTTGCAACAAGCGTAATGAATTTTTAACCAACCAATTCGGTAAATTTAATAAAGAAACTTTTTTCTCAATTTAATCTTTACGATACTTACAAAGTTATGGGATTATTTTTTTTAAACGTATATTTAACAAATGTTTTGGGCTTTTTGAAAGGGGTATATCACGGTTATTTACAAAGCGTTTTTAAAAAAAAAAATGCCTGCCACCTCTTCCTTTCAACCAAAAAAAAAAAAAAAAAAAAAAAGGATAAGTTTGGTCTTTTTTGTATTATATGTATACCTTTTATTCCAGTTTTACGATCTTTTCAATATCATGTCATAAACCCCCAAGATTTTTTCATATGAAAAATTTATTGGCTTCTGGTCTTTTGTTTTATTCATCACCTAAAAAAATTTTTTTAAACAATTTAACCCATTATTTACATGTAAGGAGCGATCTCAGTTTAAAAAACATTTTTTTCTACGAGCGTGCGGAAAAGTCCACTTTTCCGCACCCCATTTCCGTGGGCAAAGGTAAAATGAATTTTCCCGACGTGCGGAAAAAATAAAACTACTCTAAAATCTTACAGGTAAGCAAGATTTATATGTTTTTAGTAATTGTAGGCTATTTCATGCAAAACGAAGCCAGAAGTTTTAGTTTTTTTTCTTTTTCTTTTTACTTCGTAATTTTCAATAATTCAACTAAAACACAAAAAAAACATTGCACAAACGAATTTCAATACAAACAAGCATTTCTAATGAAAAGGCGTCATAGTATCTTTTTTTAATTTTAAAAAATCCTTTCAAAAATAATTATTTAAAATGAGTAGTTTCGATTAAAGCTACCAGATTCATCCCTGGTGCGAAATAATTATTTAAAATGAGTAGTTTCGATGAGGAGCTACCAGATTCTATCCTGGATGCAGCAAATACCATTTGCTGCATCCAGCATTGGTATTTGAATTTATTACCAGCAAAATCTCGTGAAAAATATGAGAATCAATACAGTCATTTCGAAAACTGGTGCTCCAGCAAGGGGACAAAAAGTATTAAAGAAGAAGTGTTCTTGGCCTATTGTGCGGATTTGCAAAAATAATTATTTAAAATGAGTAGTTTCGATGAGGAGCTACCAGATTCTATCCTGGATGCAGCAAATAATTATTTAAAATGAG